>JARYGA010014093.1:0-64256 GCA_030545235.1 Helianthus tuberosus | reverse complement strand
ATGAATAGGATCTGTAAACCATATTTGGATAAATTTGTAATTGTCTTCATAGATGATATACTTATTTATTCCAAAAGTCAGACAGAGCATTGTGAACACCTTCATGCACTCTTAACTTTGTTAAGAAAAGAAAAGCTTTATGCCAAATTCTCGAAGTGTGAATTTTGGTTAAAGGAAGTGCAATTCTTAGGACACATGGTGAATCACGAAGGTATTCACGTAGATCCTGCTAAGATAGAGGCAATTACTAAATGGAAGGTTCCACAAACAGCAATGGAAATAAGAAGTTTTATAGGTTTAGCTGGGTATTATAGACGGTTTATTAAGGATTTTTCCAAGATAGTTGTACCATTAACTAAGTTAATCTGTAAAGCTATTAAGTTTGAATGGGGACCTAAGCAAGAAGAAGCCTTTAGAATATTGAAGCAGAAATTAACAAATGCACCAATCTTAGCCTTACCAGAAGGAACTGAAGATTTTGAAGTATATTGTGATGCTTCAAAACTAGGATATGGATGTGTGCTTATGCAACGTAAAAAGGTGATTGCATATGCTTCAAGGCAATTGAAAAAGCACGAAGAAAACTATACGACTCATGATTTAGAATTAGGAGCCGTAATTTTTGCCCTTAAGATTTGGAGACATTATCTTTACGGAAGTAAATTTACTGTCTACACAGACCATAAAAGTTTAAAATATATATTTGGGCAAAAAGAGTTAAACATGAGACAAAGGAGATGGATGGAAATCCTAAGTGACTACGACTGTGATATTCAGTATCACGAAGGAAAGGCAAATGTAGTTGCAGATGCTTTAAGTCGTAAGTATTATGAGAAATAACGAAGGGTTCGTGCTCTCAGATTAAATCTACAAATAGATTTAATGGAACAATTGAAGAATGTTCAAGTTACAGCAATCAAGGATGATGCTGAAGGAATGAAAGGACGAATCAAAGAATTAGAACAAGGAGTAGATGGAATTTGGAGATTCCACAAAAGTAGAATTTGGGTACCTAAGCAGGGAGACTTAAGACCTAAGATTTTAGAAGAAGCTCATAAATCTAGGTATACTATGCACCTAGGAAACAATAAGATGTACCAAGATTTAAGGAAGAACTTTTGGTGGATAGGAATGAAAAAGGATATAGCACGATATGTTTCTAAATGTCTTACTTGTTCACAAGTTAAGGCAGAACATCAGAAACCTTCAGGGTTACTACAACAATTAGAAATGCCAGTATGGAAATGGGAACTTATAACAATGGATTTTGTTACTAAGTTACCCAAAACCAGAAAAGGTAATGATGCGATTTGGGTAATTGTGGATCGATTAACCAAATCAGCTCACTTTTTACCAATGAAAGAAACCTTTAGTATGGAAAGGTTGGCAAAATTGTATGTAGATGAAGTTGTATCCTTACATGGAGTTCCACTCTCCATTGTTTCAGATAGGGATAGTCGTTTTACTTCTCATTTCTGGAAAAGTTTCCAGCAAGCTATGGGAACTCGATTAAATCTGAGCACTACATATCATCCACAAACAGATGGACAAAGTGAAAGGACGATCCAAACTCTAGAAGACATGCTTCGAGCATGTGTAATAGATTTTGGTGGAAATTGGGATGATCATTTACCATTAATTGAATTCTCCTATAACAATAGCTATCATTCAAGTATTGAAACCGCCCCATTTGAAGCACTGTATGGAAGAAAGTGCAGAACTCCAGTTTGTTGGGCAGAAATAGGAGAAAGTCAATTATCAGGTCCTGAAATAGTGCAAGAGACGACTGATAAGATTACTCAAATCAAGGAAAGGCTGAAGATGGCTCGAGATCGCCAGAAAAGTTATGCAGACAATAGATGCAAACCGTTAGAATTCCAAGTGGGAGACAAAGTACTATTGAAAGTTTCTCCTTTGAAAGGAGTAGTCAGATTCGGAAAGAAAGGAAAACTAAGTCCGAGGTACATAGGACCATTTTCAGTGATCCAGCGTATAGGACTAGTTGCTTATCGTTTACAACTACCAGAAGAATTATCAGGAGTACATGATGTATTTCATGTATCCAATCTCAAGAAATGCTTATCAGATGAATCACTGGTAGTACCTCTTCGAGATATAGAGGTAAACGAAAAGTTGAAATTTGTTGAGAAACCTCTTCAAATTGAGGATCGAAAGATCAAGTTTCTCAAACACAAACGACTAGTTTTAGTCAAAGTCAGATGGGATTCAAAGAGAGGAGCTGAATACACTTGGGAACTGGAATCAGAAATGAAGCGAAAGTATCCTCACTTATTCCAGTAAATCTCGAGGACGAGATTTTTATTAAGGTGGGGAGAATGTAACAACTCTCATCAAAAGTTATATTTATTTAATCAAATTGTCCAATAGGAAACCATAATTGAGAAACCCAAGTGATTCTGTATAATCCCTAAAATTTTCAGAACATTTGGAATCAGGATTAGGGCCCCTAAAACTCAAGGGGGGTAAACCCTAACTAACGATTATCTCTAAAATGCGTTGTCAAATATGAGAATTAACGAACTATCAACTCAGCAGGCCTATACTAGTGACAAGGCTACCCTAGGGTAGGTTGTCACCTCAGGCGAGTCGCGACAGGAGCAGCAACATCTCCCGCGACACGCGGGGGAACTCAATTTCACGTATAAATAGGACGGTCTGTTCCATGCAATTGGGTGTTCTTTCGACGTTCAAATTTGAATTGTACGCTGAGTTATAGTACAATCACTACAAAAAAACACACACTGATCACGAAGTGCTGCCACAATTCAGGGTAATAACTCGATCGCTGCTACGATTCAATGTCCGATCGATTAAACTATCCAATGGATGTTTAAGTGCTGCCCACATTAGGGTTTATGCTTTGTCATTCGTCGTTAAATCGATGGATGTTTAAGTATCGCAATTTGTCATTCGTTGTGAAGGTTGTAATCTCGTGAGTTGTCGTAAATGCTGTATTAAGTTACTAACCTAGTTTGTGTGCTGATTATTTAAATTAGGTTATCAAGGCTAATCAATAGAATAAGCTCTGTTAAATCTGCAATGTGAGTCATTCTCTTTTTATCAAATTAATTTATAAAAGCATGTTTATTTTCAAAGGTTATAATTACAAGGATTAAGTCTATGTAATCTGAAATTACTGCCAGTATGTGGGGGGATGTGCACATAGCTACTAATTATTTATCACTTGTGGGTGAACGGACCCAGCAAGTGATATGTCCACAGTCACACGTCCGGTCAAGTGACAACTGGATCAGTTAATTTAAAAGATAGAGACATTGTAATCGCTCTTAATACTGTAAATTATAACAAACGTGTCGTTTTAGTAAATAGAATGATTCACTCAGTATTTCCCGCTAACAAAACCTTTTTCAAACATGTTTCAGGTGATCTGTTGTGATCCAGGAAAAGTGCCGTGAAGAACTAACAGCTTAAGAAAGTGGCTCAGAATAAAAATAAAGAAACATGTTTTGTAAAATAAAAGATTTCCTGGTGAAATCTCAAGATTGTAAATTATCGGGTTTTATCCCGAATTGTGAAATAAAATAATCAGGAAATATTAAAATGATCCTGAAGAAACTTCCGCTGTTAATTAAATACCACGGGATTTCTGTTCCGCGGCTCCTGAAACGGGTCAAACCGGGTCGGGGGTCGTGACAACGCACATATAGTTATGACGGACTTCTATGTAACTATAATTCAACAAGGATCACGGTATTGTACTTTCTATAAGGATCAGACAAATACAAAACCAAGATTGAATGAAATTTGCAATATCTTCAAAGTAAAATCACTAGAGGGTGATTTTACAATTAAATTAGGTAAAATGTGAATGGTAGCTTTTGTTAAGACTTATGATACTAATAAAAAGAGTTTTTGGAAAATTTGAGTTGACCAGAAGGGAAAATCACCAAAATAACCATGTCCCGTATAGGATTCATTCATCCATTGATAGAACTCGATTTTGGATAGAGTTTGAGCAACCATGGTCCAGGGGGATCACGAAGGCTCTGATACCACTGATGTGGTTCCAACAATTATTTGTTGACCAAAGAAAATAGAAGGAAATTAGAAAGCAATTGGACAAAATTTTGAAACAATTTATCTGCATATCTTTTTTTATCAAATCAAAAACAACCTTAATAGGATTACAAAGCAACTATAAACCACAAAAGTAGGGACACGTCTATTTTGGATGGTCCATTTATGCTCAATGAAATTCTTTGGTGGGCTAAGAAGACGGGTAAGGAGTTGTTTCATTTCAAAATTGATTTCGCCAAGGCCTACGACAATGTGAGTTGGGCATTCCTTATTGATGTGATGAATCAAATGAAGTTTCCTC
The DNA here is from genome assembly GCA_030545235.1 of Helianthus tuberosus. NCBI lineage: Eukaryota > Viridiplantae > Streptophyta > Magnoliopsida > Asterales > Asteraceae > Helianthus > Helianthus tuberosus. The sequence goes on along the minus strand of JARYGA010014093.1, from coordinate 59,896 downwards.
CGATTTGGTGTAAGTGGATAAGTGGTGTCTTAGCCGCCTCTAGAGCATCTATTCTCGTTAATGGATCTCCTACGTTCGAGTTTGGATGTTCTAAAGGCATTAGACAAGGTGACCCGTTATCGCCTTTTCTTTTTATTATTGTTATGGAGGCACTCTCAGAAATTTTTACGAAGGCTGAGGCCATTGGGTCTTTTGATAGTATTCGTTTACCGAATGGAGGTTTGCGGTTATCTCATCTCTTGTTTGTGGATGGCGTTATGATTCTTGGCGAGTGGTCCGTGTTTAACTTCACCAACTTGAAAAGGATGCTGAGAATTTTTTATCTTTGTTTGGGCCTCAAAATTAATATTAGTAAATCTATCTTGATGGGTGTTGGTGTGGATTACTAGGAAGTGAAAATAATTGCCGAGACTATGGCCTTTAATGTGACAACCCGAGTTTTCAAGATCCTTCCTCGACACGTTTCTCGTTTCGCAAAGTGTTTTCATAATTCGTTTGAGGTGTAACTTGTTCATGTTTGATTTATGTTTGGTGTATTATATATAGTTTGATTAAATTAGGAACTTATGAACTGTTTAAGTGTATAAACTTAATTCATGCATGACGAAACATAGGATTTGCGCCATTAACCCCCCACTGAAGAAACATGGGTGTTTCACCACAAGCCTACTCGACGAAACTTTGGTGTTTCGCCATCACCGTGTTTCATCGGAGAATGGTTCGCCGTAATGGGCTTCGGCCCAAGTAAAGCCCAAATAAATCAGCCATTACGTTATATAGCATGTACACCATAATTCACGAAACCCTAGACACTCTTTTTCCTCTCCTCTCGAAGTTCTTGCTTGTTCTATCTCTCATTCGGTTAGTTGTGTTAACCCGACTCGATCTACCATTGTGTTGTTTGTGTGAATATCCGTTATCATAATTGGTCTCGTTATTGATTGATTCGATTGCGATTGATTGTTTGATTTGAAATTCATGAGTTATGTTATGAATGACAAACCCTAGGATACGAATGTATGTGACTCGTAATTGACAGGTTAAGTTTTCATTTGATAGAAATCCTTATGTATCGGCATGTGTGATTAGTTGTTGAGTAGTAGCAAGGATTGGCCGTATTTAGGGTTTGATGTTTTATTTAACCCGATAGATTGGATTTTCGCATGGTATGAATCTGATGTTTTGTCACCCGTCATATTCACTACATAGTTGGATGATTCTGACGTTATATGAACATCTCATTGTTAGTATGTATAGTTATGAATGAATCAGAACTGTAAAGGATGGGTTGTGGTTAATCTTAGCGATCAATAGGGCATGAAGAAGAATAGCATCTTGATGAAACACTATATGTTTCGCCACATAGCATCTTGACGAAACACTGGATGTTTCGCCGTTTGGAGTTTCGCCGCCCTGTGGGTAGTTCACAATAGACTGTAATTTAGAACACTTAAGATAATGAATAACTATGTTGTTATTTGTTAATGATGATAGTGAGGACTGAGGAACATTGAATTAGCTTTATGGATCGCCTAGTTAACTGTTAAGTGTTGTTATAAATCATAGATGTGAAGTATGGGTTTGCATGGGCTTGAATAACTGTTATGTGTTATATAGTGATTGTGATTCTAAATGCACACTGTGACTATAAACTTATACGTGTACCATGCGAACATAAACTGATTACGTATACATGGATACCATAGGCTTGATTGATTAACTGTGAACAAGTAGCTAATCATACCGAGCAAACCAAGGTGAGTTCACTTCTCTCAAAACAAGCATGCATCCGGTGGGGACAATCAAACTGTCATAACTCATAAACGGATTTTCGTAAACCTATATCCTTGTAGGGGATATGAGTTGGTTTTCAAATACCCACATTCTTGTAGGGGATGTCAGGCGGATTTCACATACACATATCCTTGCAGGGGATATGCAACGGTTTTCAGTAAAATGTTAATGTTGGATAATACACTCACTCTCTATCACATAAGTCCCATCATACTTCCGGGTTAGTTTCTTGTAGGGCAATGAGGTTATTAGTTGATAGCGCTATTAGGTTTAGCACCCTCACGACGTACCTGGATAGGACGGGCGTGAACTAATATTTTTAAAACATGACCAATGTTTGATAGAGCATTGGGGAAGGGCAAAAAGGGTCGTCTGCGGTATCGAGTTATTATCAACATAACACAGCTTAACAAAACATAAATCACTACTTGGTATTAACTGTTAAAGCAAACTGTGAACTCACCAGCCTGTCTGACACACTTTTTCTACATGCTTGTAGGACCTTAGGTACACGGTTATGGAACTTGCTGTCTGGGAAGCTGGAATAATCATGGGTCGTGACATTTGGAAAGCTTCTCAATCTTGCATTGTTAAACACTTTATTTAAACAGACTATTATGCTTTCGCTGAACATGTTGATTTTACTAAATGGTGTTTGAATGATACATTTCCATTTAATGAGTGGTTTTATTTTATCTCATATGTATATGGTTCAATGTGATTAGTGGCTAGATCCTGGTACGTCACACGCCTCGCGGGGGTTTCCGCTTGTGGTATTTTTGGGGGTGTGTCAGTTTGGTATCAGAGCAACTGGTTATAGTGAACTAGGTTTTAAAACATCAGTATTGAAAACGACCATGACACTCAGCTCCAGATTGCAAGGTTCGTCATCTGTATACTTTATGTATTACTTGTTTAGTAATCACACACTCACGGCTTGCATGGAACTACATACTAGATACCATGATGTGATTACCTGTGTTGCATGTTTTAGTAAAGTTCGATAGTGTGACACTACTCTTCGACTTTTGTGATTATTAATCCTGCGATGCCTTTCGTTTTGCTAGTTGAATGTGGGGGAAACTTTTAGCGCAAGTTAAGAGGCACTGAGATAAGCATGAAAATTGCCTTATTATTATAGGTGCACACATAATAATAATGTGAGGTGCATGTGAGTCCCAGTGAGGCTTAACGAGTGTGAGAAGGGTTCTGCCCTATTATTTGGTGTAAACTTTGTAGTTGTAGATGTCAACGTGAGATTTGACTCCTACCTTATCTCGATTCATAAATTTGTTCCTTCTCCTTATATAGAATCATGAGTGGACAAGGCCATGGACGTGGACACATCGCTATGACTCAGGCTGAGTTGACAAATCTGATTAACACCCGTGTGGCAGAGGCATTAGCAGCCTACCAAGCTGGTACGATATGTGCCAATTACCCTTTATTCTTGTGTCGCGTGCACAACTCTTACCCTTGTGTTGTATTTTCCTTTCGTCCATTAGGTCAGCAAGTGAATCAGAATCAAAACCATCCTCCTGCTTGCACTTTCAAGACGTTTATGGATTGTAAGCCACAGACCTTCAGTGGGACTGAAGGGGCAGTGGGGCTACTTCGATGGTTCGAGAAAGCTGAGTCTGTATTCGCTATGTGTAACTGTCCCATGGGGGACCGGGTGAAGTATGCTACTGGCACTTTGGAGGATGGTGCCTTAACTTGGTGGAATGCCTAGGTGCAGATGTTGGGCATCGAGATGGCTAATGCAACAACTTGGGATGATTTTAAGGATTTGATGCAGGAAGAGTACTGTCCTCGTGAGGAGATTCAGAAGCTCGAGAACGAGTACTACAATTTGAAGATGGAAGGATCTGAGATCGAGGCTTTCACGAAACGATCTCATGAACTAGCAATTTTGTGCCCTAACCTGTCTCGACCTCCACATCGACGAATTGAGTTGTATCTCAAGGGCCTAGCACCAGCTGTAAAGGGTTATGTCACTGCTGCAAACCTTAACAATCTGCCCCATATCATCCGTTTGGCGCATAACATTACTGACCAAGAGGTCGAACGTGGCTCATTGCCGCCACTTGTTTCTGCTACTACCTCTACTGCTACAGCTACCACACCTGCTAGTGATAACAAGCGTAAGTGGAACGATGCAGATAAAGCAAAAAACTCGAATCAATCGCAGAAGAAGCCTGATAACAACAGCAGCCACAACTTTAGTCAGCCGTCTTCGGTTAATCAGAATCAGAACCACAGTCAGAGTTCAGGTTACGCAGGAAAACACCCGAAGTGCAATAAGTGTGTATTTCATCACTATGGTCAGTGTAGTCGGGCATGTCAAAGGTGTGACAAGCTGGGTCACATGCCGAAGGATTGTAGAGCTCCATACCCCAAGCAACAACCGCAGCAATCTCAGCAACAGCAACAGAGGCAGCAACCCCAGCAGAATCAGGGTAATCAGAGGAGATGCTATCAGTGCGGCAGTGAAGGGCATTTCAAGAAGGATTGCCAGCAACTGAATCAGATTGCCAATAATAACAATGGGGGTAATCACCAGAACAACAACAACAACGCAGGAAACAACAACAATGGGAATAACGGTGGGAACGACGCTCGCGGTAAGGCATTCACTATTGGGGCAGGCGATGCAAGGAACGATGGCAACGTCATGACCGGTACGTTCTCTGTTAATGGTATTATTGCTTCTGTGCTATTTAACTTTGGTGCCGACTGGAGTTATGTGTCTTTGGGGTTCAGTCGTCAGCTAGGGTTGACTCTTGCGTCTCTTGTGAACAAGCATGTAGTGAAATTAGCTGATGGCAAGTCGATAGAAGCCACACATGTATACCTAGGGTGTAAACTCGATCTTCTAGGTCAAGTGTTCGACATTGACCTTCTTCCCATCACTCTTGGTAGTTTTGATATAGTCATTGGTATAGACTGGTTGTCCAAACACGGAGCATACATACTTTGCAAGGAGAAGATCGTACGTGTACCTCTCCCTAGCGGGGAATCATTATCTGTCTAGGGTCATCAAAGCGGTGCAACCGTCAACATCATTTCATCCATGAAAGTCCAGAAGTTTTACGAAAGGGCTACCCTACTATTCTTGCACTTGTTACTGATACTCAGCATGAAGAGAAGAAAATCGATGATATACCAGTCGTACGGGAGTTTCCTGACATTTTTCCTGAGGAACTTCCTGGTTTACCTCCACATCGTCAGGTGGAGTTCCACATTGATCTTACACCAGGAGCAGCTCCGATTGCTCGCGCACCATATCGTCTTGCACCAGCGGAGTTGCAAGAATTGTCGAATCAACTTCAAGAACTATTGGATAGGGGCTTTATCCGACCCAGTTCTTCGCCTTGGGGAGCCCCAGTTTTGTTTGTGAAGAAGAAAGACGGGTCTTTTCGCATGTGTGTAGATTATCACGAACTCAACAAGGTGGCGGTCAAGAATCGTTATCCTTTACCTCGCATTGACGACCTGTTCGACCAGTTGCAAGGGTCGAGCTTCTACTCGAAGATTGATCTAAGATCCGGCTATCATTAGATGAGAGTTCGAGAAGATGATGTTCCAAAGACAGCTTTTCGCACGCGGTATGGTCATTACGAGTTTTTGGTTATGCCATTCGAGTTAACCAACGCACCAGCGGTATTCATGGATCTCATGAACCGCGTATGTAAACCGTATCTTGACGATTTTTTCATCGTGTTTATCGATGACATTCTGATCTATTCTAAGAGCAAGGAGGACCACGAACGACATTTACGTCTCATCTTGGAGCTTCTGAGGAAGGAGCAGCTTTACGCGAAGTTTTCTAAGTGTGACTTCTGGATTCGAGAAGTACACTTCCTTGGTCATATTGTGAACGAATTGGGAATACACGTAGACCCAGCTAAGATCGATGCTGTCAAAAATTGGGCTGCACCGAAGAATCCTTCAGAGGTGCGACAATTTCTTGGTCTCGCTGGGTACTATCGCAAATTTATCAAAGACTTCTCGAAGATCGCTCAACCTCTTACCTCGTTGACGCAGAAAGGCGTTGTATACTCCTGGGGGACGAAACAGGAAGAGGCTTTCTAGTTGTTAAAGCAGAAACTTTGTAGTTCACCAATTTTGTCTCTACCTGAAGGTACAGAAGATTTTATGGTATATTGCGATGCTTCCATTTAGGGTCTCGGTTGCGTGTTGATGCAACGCAACAATGTGATAGCTTATGGTTCTCGACAACTGAAGGTTCATGAGAAGATTTATACGACTCACGACTTAGAGTTAGGGGATGTGGTGTTTGCGTTGAAAATCTGGAGGCACTACCTGTACGGTACCAAATGCACAATCTACACCTATCACAGGAGCCTTCAGCATATTTTCGACCAGAAGGAATTGAATATGCGACAGCGTCGTTGGTAGAACTAATGAACAACTACGATTGCGCCATCAAGTATCATCGGGGTAAGGCTAACGTTGTAGCTGATGCCCTTAGTCGGAAGGAAATGAAACCAAAGCGTGTTCGCGCTTTGCAGCTCACTATTCACTCAAACCTACCTGACCAGATCCGTTCTGCACAAACTGAAGCATTGAAAGAGGAAAACATTGAAGCAGAGTACTTAAGGGGCATAGAAAAACGACTTGTAGAGAGATCTGATGGTATTCTCTACTTCATGGATCGTGTATGGATTCCTTTGTTCGGTAACCTTAGAGAGCTTGTGATGGACGAAGCACACAAGTCTTGATACTCTGTTCACCCAGGTTCGGATAAGATGTATCAAGATTTCAAAGTCATGTATTAGTGGCCGAAGATGAAAGCTCACATCGCGACCTATGTGAGTAAATGTTTGACTTGTTCAAAGGTCAAGGTAGAGTATCAGAAACCCTCAGGCCTACTTCAGCAACCATAGATACCCATGTGGAAGTGGGAACAAATCGCCATGGATTTTGTCGCCGGGCTACCTAAAACTCAAAGCGGAAATGATACCATCTGGGTGATCGTTGACCGTCTCACAAAATCTGCGCACTTCCTCGCAATCAAAGAAACTGACAAGTTCTCACAGTTGGCTGGCATTTATCTTAAGGAAGTGGTTTCCAGGCATGGGGCGCCAACCTCCATTATCTCTGATCGAGACCCACGTTTCATATCCGATTTATGGCAAGCAATGCACAAATTATTTGGCTCACGTCTCGACATGAGCACTGCTTATCACCCCCAAACGGATGGTCAGAGTGAGCGAACCTTCCAGACATTGGAAGACATGCTGAGAGCATGTGTTATCGATTTTGGTAAGGGTTGGGAGAGACACCTACCCTTGGTGGAGTTTTCTTACAATAACAATTACCATACCAGTATCCAGGCAGCTCCGTTCGAGGCTTTATACGTGCGAAAATATCGATTTCCTCTCTGTTGGGCTGAAGTGGGAGACAGTCAAATCACAGGCCCAGAGCTTGTGCTCAAAACTTCTGAGAAGATAGTTCAAATCAGAAATCGTATGGCGGCGACACTTGACCGTCAGAAAAGCTACGCTGACAAGCGTAGGAAACCTTTGGAGTTTGCTGTGGGCGATCGCGTTATGTTAAAAGTTTCACCCTGGAAGGGTGTGGTACCTTTTGGGAAACGTGACAAGCTTAATCCGCGTTATGTCGGACCATTCAAAATTCTTGAACGAATCGGTAAGGTGGCATACAAACTCGAGTTACCTGCTGAGTTTGGTAACGTCAATGATGTTTTCCGTGTTTCACAGCTGAAAAAGTGTTTAACAGATTAAACACTTGTAGTACCATTTCAGGAGTTGAAAATTGATGATAAGTTGCAGTTTATTGAAGAACCAATTGAAATTATGGACCGGGAAGTCAAGGTTCATAAGCACAGCCGTATTCCGATCTTGAGAGTTCGTTGGAACTCAAGATGTGGACCGGAGTTCACGTGGGAACACGAGGATCAGATGAAGCTCAAGTACCCACATTTATTCCCAGATGACCAGTCCAAGTCTGGTAAATCTAAATCTGGTGCAACTAATGAATTTCAGGACGAAATTCCCCTTCAAGTTGGGGATGATGCGACACCTGGGGAAAATCCACAGTCAACCTGATTTGACATTTCGCCGCTTTCAGAGGACATCTCAAGTTTCAGGACAAAATTTCTTTCAAGTTGGGGATGATGTGACAACCCGAGTTTTCAAGATCCTTCCTTGACACGTTTCTCGTTTCGCAAAGTGTTTTCATAATTCGTTTGAGGTGTAACTTGTTCATGTTTGATTTATGTTTGGTGTATTGTATATAGTTTGATTAAATTGGGAACTTATGAACTGTTTAAGTGTATAAACTTAATTCATGCATGACGAAACATAGGAATTGCGCCATTAACCCCCCACTGACGAAACATGGGTGTTTCACCACAAGCCTACTCGACGAAACTTTGGTGTCTCGCCATCACCGTGTTTCGTCGGAGAATGGTTCGCCGTAATGGGCTTCGGCCCAAGTAAAGCCCAAATAAATCAGCCATTACGTTATATAGCACGTACACTATAATTCACAAAACCCTAGACATTCTTTTTCCTCTCCCTTGCACCCGACGGCGATCACCATCCTCTCGAAGTTCTTGCTTGTTCTATCTCTCATTCGGTTAGTTGTCTTAACCCGACTCGATCTACCATTGTGTTGTTTGTGTGAATATCAGTTATCATAATTGGTCTCGTTATTGATTGATTCGATTGCGATTGCGATTGATTGTTTGATTTGAAATTCATGAGTTATGTTATGAAAGACAAACCCTAGGATACCAATGTATGTGACTCGTAACTAACAGGTTAAGTTTTCATATGATCGAAATCCTTATGTATCAGCCTGTGTGATTAGCTGTTGAGTAGTAGCAAGGATTGGCTGTATTTAGGGTTTGATGTTTTATTTAACTTGATAGATTGGATTTTCGCATGGTATGAATCTGATGTTTTGTCTCCCATCATATTCACTACATAGTTGGATGATTCTGACGTTATATGAACATCTCATTGTTAGTATGTATAGTTATGAATGAATCAGAACTGTAAAGGATGGGTTGTGGTTAATCTTAACGATCAGTAGGGCAGGAAGAAGAATAGCAACTCGACGAAACACTATATGTTTCACCACATAGCATCTCGATGAAACACTATATGTTTCGCCACATAGCATCTCGACGAAACACTATATGTTTCAACACATATCATCTTGACGAAACACTGGATGTTTCGCCGTTTGGAATTTCGCCGCCCTATGTGTAGTTCACAACAGACTGTAACTTAGAACACTTAAGATAATGAATAACAACGTTGTTATCTGTTAATGATGATAGTGAGGACTGAGGAACATTGAATTAGCTTTATGGATGGCACAGTTAACTGTTAAGTGTTGTTATGAATCATAGATGTGAAGTATGGTTTTGCATGGGCTTTAATAACTGTTATGTGTTATTTAGTGATTGTGATTCTAAATACACACTGTGACTATAAACTTATACGTGTCCCATGCGAACATAAACTGATTATGTATATATGGATACCATAGGCTTGATTGATTAAGTGTGAACAAGTAGCTAATCATACCGAGCAATCCAACGTGAGTTCACTTCTCTCAAAACAAGCATGCGTCCGGTGGGGACAATCAAACTGTCATAACTCGTAAATGGATTTTTCGTAAACCCATATCCTTGTAGGGGATATGAGGCGGTTTTCAAATACCCACATTCTTGTAGGGGATGTGAGGCGGATTTCACATACGCATATCCTTGAAGGGGATATGCAACGGTTTTCAGTAAAACGTTAATGTTGGATAATACACTCACTCTCTATCACTTAAGTCCCATCATACTATCGGGTTAGTTGCTTGTAGGGCAACGGGGTTATTAGTTGATAGCGCTATTAGGTTTGGCACCCTCACGACGTACCTGGATAGGACGGGCGTGAACTAATAACTTTAAATTATGACCAATGTTTGATAGAGCATTGGGGAAGGGCAAAAAGGGCCGCCTGCGGTATCGAGTTATTATCAACATAACACAGCTTAACAAAACATAAATCACTACTTGGTATTAACGGTTAAAACAAACTGTGAACTCACCAGCCTGTCTAACACACTTTTTCTGCATGCTTGCAGGACCTTAGGTACACGGTTATGGAACTTCCTGTCTGGGAAGCTGGAGTGATCATGGGTCGTGACATTTGGAAAGCTTCTCAATCTTGCATTGTTAAACACTTTATTTAAACAAACTATTATGCTTCCACTGAACATGTTCATTTTACTAAATGGTGTTTGAATGATACATTTCCATTTAATGAGAGGTTTTATTTTATCTCATATGTATATGGTTCAATGTGATTAGTGGCTAGATCCTGGTACATCACACGCCTCGTGGGGGTTTCCGCCTGTGGTATTTTTGGGGGTGTGACATTTAAGGCGGTGCCTGTTTCGTTTTTCGAATCTTGGTATTAAAGTTGGGCTAATATGAATAGGGTGGCCAATTGGCAACCGGTAATAGATACGGTCAGATGTCGGTTGAGTAAATGGAAGGCAGATACTCTATCTATAGGAGGTCGGCTCGTGTTGATCAAGTCGGTTCTGGAAGCTTTACCTACATATTATTTTTCTATTTATAGAGCCCCTTGAAAGTTATTGATGATTTGGAAGCGCTTATGAAGAAGTTCCTTTGGGGGGTAGTAGGGACGTTAAAAAGCTTCACTGGGTGGCTTGGGACACGGTTGCTTGTAGTAGGGATAGTGGCGGTCTGGGTTTGTCTCGCCTTTTTTATTGCAACCGAGCGCTTATTTCTAAATGGCTTTGGAGATATATTTCTGAAAAGAATTCTATGTGGAAGAAGATAATTGAAGCCATTCATCAGTCAAAGCGTAAGTGGGATATGTTCCCGATTAATAACACTTATTCCAGTGGTTGGTCCAATATTGTTAAGGAAGGTTATAAAATGAAGGTTAATGGGTCATCATTTATTCGCTTATTGAAATGTGAAGTGGGCAATGGGGATAATACTAGATTCTGGTTAGATAATTTGACGCATGATGGGGTTCTAAAGGACAGGTACCAGGAGCTATTTAAGCTGGAAAATGTCAAGTCTTGTGGCTGATAGGATTATCTAGGAAGAGCCGATGTTTTTTTCTTGGTCGTGGAAGAGGAACATTTATTCGCTGGATCTGTTGGGTCAGATACAGAACATAATGTCCGATGTGCAGCAAATTCCGCCGAAAATTGGTACGGATGTTTGGATGTGGGACGGTGATCCGGGGGGCATTTTCTCGACTGCTGCTGTCAGAAAATGGTTGCCGGCTGTGCGCCTGGGTTCGAACACCCGGAATTTCGATTGGTGTAAATGGGTTCCTCTTAAGTGTAACATCTTCATGTGGCGTCTTATGTTGAATCGTTTACCCACCAAGTTAGCGTTATTGAGGAGGAATATTAATGTGGAAAGCACGTCGTGTATTTTTTGTGGGGATGGTGTGTAATGCCCAGCGTCCCTGAACTTTAGACATTTGGCAAGAATAGTCCCCGAACTTCTAATATGTTGTCAATTATAGTCTCTGTGGTTTTATGGAGTTGAAGTTTGATATTTTAGGTGTGAATATTGTTGGTACTACGATGCTTGACTCTTTATTCTAAATGCTTGATTCTTGACACTTAAACTATAAGACTTAATACTTAATATAGATACTTGACTCTTGATCTAGACACTTGATACTATGGAAACTAGATTCTTTATGATTCTTGACACTTGATACTTGGACCCTTGATTCTTGATGTTGGGGAAACGATGATTCTTGACCCTTGAGACTATTTTTGTGCTTGACTCCTTAGACTCATGAAACTTGATTCTTGGTTGAACGAGAGACTGGAGCCTTGTCACTGGCGGAATCTATGTAACTTGGAAACTTTTGGGTTGTAATGTAATCTAGAGACCTTACATAACTATACGCAACGCAACGCCTAACTTAACGCGAAAAACGAATCAAAATCTGGAACGCAAAAGAGATGGATTGGCCAGAGTGGCCGTCCGATCGGATGAGCGTCTGATCGGATGACCACCCGATCGGATGACCACCCGACCGGATGACCACCCGACCGGATGACCACCCGTACGGGTCACCACTCGAACGACCAGCCATCTTGTACCGCCTCCACTCCACTTTCACACTATAAATAGACCTGTCACATCACCATTTTCAGTGATGTGATAGCTCTGCTCGACTCAGACGCACAAGCAACTTTCTCCTCCCTTTTCTTCCTGATTTCGGTACGTTTTAGGCTAGATTCATGTACTTTCTTGACCTACTCATCATTCTCTACGTGATTCTCACTTGAAATCACACTTTTCATCGTGGAATCTCTCGGATCTGAGTTCTTGAGGGTGATGTCATCATGGAGGTTTGTACAAACTACCAAGTGATGTCATTCTGGGCAAGATCTAGCTCAGATCTAAGGTGTTTCATACGTTTTCACACTAAATCTAAGCTAAATCTAAACTTTTCTTATAAAACTTGAATATCATCTTCTTTTTCTCAAAACTTTTACTTTTTTCGGAAGGAATCAGGCCTACACTAACTGTAGATCTGATGAATAGTCTAGAGTTGGTGTTGATCTAAGTCCTTACCGGAAAAGACGAGCAAAGCACAAATTCCGACACGAATCCATCAGAGATAGACGACTGGCCGGAAAGGGGTGGTTCCCACCAATCAGAATGGTTGTGAACTGATAGGGCTACCGTTGTCTAAATACGTTTCGTACCGTCACCTTTAAACTTGAAACTTAGGATTTTCACAAAAAATGGTAACCAAGAACAAGGGTCGCCCGACCGAGCGGCAAACCGATCGGACAACCACCCTATCAGGTGACACTCGTTCTGAAGTCCTTTAAACACTTGGTAAGTTTTCAAAAATATGGAAGCCTTGATCGAATGGCAACCCGATCGGACAGCCGTCCGATCGAGCCACCATCCGATTAAGGTGACCTTGGGTGTCGACCATTCGGAGCGAATGGCAATCCGATCGGATTACCATCCGATCGGACAGCCATCCTTATCACTTATGTTTTTCAACACGAGAGGCAACCCGATCGGATGGCCATCCGATCGGGCAGCCATTGCCACCTCACAACACAAGTGTCACCTGACCGACTGACCATCCGATCGGACAACCATCCGATCGGACAGCCAGTCGATCCGGTGACTGGTTTAACACTCGATCAAATTTCGTTACTCTGCTCGACTCTTATCCTATTGTAATCAAATCAGTCTAATCTTAAAAGAGCTCCCTTTGATCCAATAGCAGTTTATACTATTAAGCAATCACTGTGAGTATACTCGATCCCCTTTTACTTTAAACTTTTGGGGGTGTGACATGTATTCTATGAAACTTAAACTGAAATCTTGAAACTTATACTCTATCCTATGTGAAACTTGTGATTCTTGATTCTTGACTCTTTGTGCTATGTGACGTTTAATCCAGAGTGTGTAGTTCCACCTTAACAATAGTAGCGCTATAGGAGATGCACCTCTCCCATTATTCCCGGGGGGGGGGGGGGGGTATTGTTAGGAGGATTCTAGTTTACCTTGAGTCTTGGGTAAACATTAAAGCATCGGGATACTTGGGCTATTACTGCGTGGACTGCGACACAAGCACGGCTGAAACTATTTATTGTTTACACTGTGGATATGAGTTGTTTTAATCTATTACTCTATTATCAAACTTTTATACTCGCCAATACTTTTGTATTGATATTTTAATACATGTTGCAGGCCGATAGGATGATTGGAAGTGCATGGAATTCAACTAGTAGATGCTTAGAAACGTCACCTAGTTAACTTAGAATCTTTGAACAATATCTGTTTTGGTCTGTATTCGATACTTGTGTGGATCGTGTTTGCCTTAGACAATGTCATGATGAATTTGATCTAATTTCTATTGAATCAAATAGTATTATGGAATCTCGTGAGCAATCTGAACGCTTAGTGCTCGCACCCCGATGTTTCCGCCATCGGTTGGGGTGTGACATGGTGAGGATGAGATCGACCATATTTTTACAGGTTGTGTTTTTTCTACGAGCGTGTGGAATGGGATTTTAAAATGGCTTGGCATGCCGATTTTTTTTACTTTCAGTGTCGGAGGCATTATGAACATTCACAAGGTGGATGGTTTATCGGCTTCCCGCAAAGATATTATTAAAGGTATGGCTATGATAAGTTGTTGGCGTATCTGGAAAGCTAGGAATGATGGTATCTTCCGGAAAAAGCGTAGCAATGTTGTTAAGATTGTGAAGGATATTAAAGTTTACGGTTTCCTTTGGTTTTCGAATAGGCATAAAGATTTTGTGTGGGATTGGAAAGATTGGTCCAATGTGATTGTTTTGTAATGTTTTTTGCGGCCTTCTTCTCTTTGCATTGGAGAGTAGGAGGTGTTCGCGGTTATTAATGAAGTTCTCCTTTCAAAAAAAAAAAACATGAACATGTAAACATGGTAACTACCTAATATGATCCACAACTCTAAAATAGGAAAATACCTAAACTCTAATAGGAAATGACTAATTAAATAATTGTGTTGAAGTAAGGAACATATCACAAAATATACCAGTCAATTACATACATATTACCAGTTTCATAATGTCATCTGGGAATCTATATAATCTATAAAAGGAGACTAAGTGTTGACCTCATTTTGCTGATGTGTCAACCAACTAGATATGCCATGTAGGATATGCTGATGTCATAATCTTTATTAAACATTACAATTAAATCGGTTTTAATTAATAAAATTTTGGCTCCATATTGAAAATTTAAACATGGCTCCAGATTCAAAATTTAAACAACAGACCTATAAAATGCTAACTCTCTCTCTCTCTAAAACTCATTTCAAAAGTTTCCAATCCATAACTCTTTTTCTCTCTAAAACTCTTCCGTATAATATTTCTCCTTCTCACATTCTCCGATCAAATTATCATGAAATTCGGCAAGAGTTTGAGCAATCAGATTGAGGAAACGTTGCCGGAATGGAGAGACAAGTTTCTCTCCTACAAAGACCTCAAAAAACGCTTGAAACTCATCAAACCGGTGGAGAAAATGGACCACGACGGTAACCGTCCGGCGAAGAGGTTGTGGATCTCCGACGAAGAGTGTCCGGTGGCTGCTGGTGGTGAGTTGTTGAAGGAAGAAGTTGATTTCGTGCAGTTGTTGGAAGAGGAGGTTGAGAAGTTTAATTCGTTTTTTGTTGAGAAAGAGGAAGAGTATATCATCAAATTGAAGGTATCTGATCTGGATTTGTTATAATTCTGTTAGTGTAGATGATAGATCTGTAGTTGTAGCTACTTTTTTTGCCCTAATTCTGTTATATGCTTTATTAGGTTATGTTTAGATTAGACAATTAGTGTAGATGATAGATCTGTAGTTGTAGCTACTTTTTTTGCCCTAATTCTATTATATGCTTTATTAGGTTATGTTTTGATTAGACAATTAGTATGTTTAGAGTTCAATTTATGAGAGATAGTGTGCTATTTGAGCATGACAATGCAATAGATTGAATTCATATTTCATAGGTGTATATATGTGTATAGTTGTATGTTGACTGTATACATACAAGTATACAACCAAATCAGTGTCTAGATAGAGTGTTACTTTATCAATCACTTATTACAGACATGAAAATTGTAAAACATATGTTTAGAGTATACAAGTATATTGACTGTATACATACAAGTATACAAACAAATCTGTATGTGTATAGTAGGTCATGTTTCAATTAGACAGTTAGCATGTTTAGAGTTCAGTTTATGAGACATTGACAATGCAAGAGGTTGAATATATGTATCTTAGTTAATGTTAAGCATGTAGTGTGTGATTATGTGTATACATACAGGTTTAAAACAAAAACATATTACATGTTATTTCTCTGTTTATGTGTTCAGTTTATCATTCACATATTGCACACCTTAAGACTATAAATTTTTAATCACGCTGTTACATAATAGTGTTCATATTAGCTAATTTCACTAGGTTAAAAAGCATTTATGTTTGGCAGAGTATTATGAGCTGATATTTGTGCAGTATAATCTTATACAGAGTTAAAAAGTATGAATACCCCGATCTTACAAATTGTGATGAACGAGTTTTTGATTGAAATTACTAATTACTATGGTTGTGAGTAACAAGTTGATTGTTAATTTAGGTAATGGGGATTTCCGTGTCATCAGTATGTATCTGTGGTAGAAGAAGAAAGAGTTTCAGGTATGAGTTTCAGTTTTATATATATATATATATATATATATATATATATATATATATATATATATATATATATATATATATATATATATATATATATATATATATATATATATATATATTGGTTTGGATTGCTGTTCATAGATTTCGAATTAAGAGTTATTAGTTATTATAAAGGAATATATGTTCTTGCTTATAAAGGTGAAGTTAGAATTGATGACAACGTTATTGGATTCACCCAACGTCGAGCCTGCTCTAAATGTTGCAGAAGATGCTTCTAATGCGGTTGGATTTGTAGTTAATGATGATTTAAGTCAAAGTCAAACTAGCCCGAGAAAGAAAAGGCAAGTTACTTGAACCAATATAGTGTCGGTGTATAACGTTTCAATATGCTAAGCGTGATGGTGATTAACGTTTTGGTTGAATTTTATAGGCGTAGAGCGGAAAATGCTGGAGAGGCGGAGGCTTGCAAGCGATGTAACTGTAAGAAATCCAAGTTTTTGAAGTTGTATGTTCTATAAGTTCACTGTGTTAATTGTGAATATGAAAGCATTATTATTACGATATTAATGTTTGTGATTGTAATCCTGTTGTATATAGGATGTGATGTTCAGGGAACTGAAACGTTCTAAAGGAACCCGAAACTGTTGGCTGCTAAATCGAGGGAACAATGTATCAAGGTTATAATGTTTTAAATCGTCAAGTTCTTTTAAGTAACCTAAATATAATTTTACAATCTGACACAATTGCATTTTCGCCAAATTATGCAGTCTTCGCTTATGACAGCAGTTTTGAAACCACTGTTGAGTTAAAACAGTGGTTTGTGGAGAAAAACAGTGGTTGTTACATCTAACTCATAAGCCATTTGTTCAAACCACTGTTTAACCCAACAGTGGTTTCAAACATATGTTTTCTCCATAAACCACTGTTTTAACCCAACAGTGGTTTCAAGCCACCGTTTCAACCTAATAGTGGTTTAACCACTGTTGGGTTAAAACAGTGGTTTATGGATAAAACAGATGTTTAAAACCACTGTTGGGTTAAAACAGTGGTTTGAACAAATGGCTTCCCAGTTAGATGTAAGTTTGGTTTATCTTAACACTGGAGATTACAATTTATTATAATTTATAATGGAAATTACCAAATTCTCTTGTCGCAGGCGTGCCTTCAAGTCGCAAACCAGTTGGATCAAGGTGTGACAAGATTCTGCTGATAAAAATATCGACATGTGGTTGCCGGTTGGAAATTTTTTAATACATTATATCTTTTATTTGTAGGCGGTCCGAAACTTTCTCAAATCCTCTGAATCTTAGGAGAAACGCGTCTTCGTCGACTAATATGGAAGAGCTTGCTACAAAATGTCCGACAAATCCATGTAAGTTATTTATCTAAAACAATCCATGTAAGTTATTTATTTGGTTCATGAATGAAGGTTTTTGGAACAGACAACAACGAATAACTTTGTGTTGATTATTGAAGATAGATTTTAGGACAAAGAGGAACAAAATGATTTTTTGTTTCACCAAATTGATCTCTAACGTGTATCATCTGTAAAATGTTAATGACTTTAGATAATTATATTGGTTTATCTATTCATTATTTGACCAGTTGTTTGGAAGCTTGATTAAAGATGGGAAAATCAAGACCATGAACAGAACTGAAGTGCTAAAAATAGTTGCCTTATTTATTACATGTAAGTTTTACATTTCTTCTAGATTTGATGTTCACCATACCTGAATTTATGTGTTTGTTGTGTTTTTACAAGGTGGACTTCTATATTGACAGTGATATAGGTTAGTTTCAGTTTGTTTCTCAATTGGTAATTCTACTACGTAATGTCGTGTTCAAGTTATGATTGGAATCTTTAGATGATTATGCCAGTTCTATTTTAGCTAAAAAAATCTTGCACATATCATCACTATGTGATATTTGATTGAATATAAAACCATTTTTGGGTTTGCTTTGCGGTATGTCTTGATGGTTTAGTCGTCATCAAGGTTTAATTGAAAACTTATGTTGGTTTGCTTTGTGGTCTTTATATTGATATTTAATGCGAGTTTAGATATTTGGAGACTACTAAAATGGTTGAAGTTTAGGCAGTTTTAGACATAATATTTTGAAGACCAGCATTAATCAATTGTGTGAAGCCCATAATATTTTGCTAAACTGGTCTAATAGGTTGCTTGAAGATATGTGATGTGATAATAGGCAGGGGCATTTTAGTGTTTTTGATCGAATGGGTGTCCACTAGCCGGAAGAGCTCTTAAAATTCAGTTGTGAGTTTTGCATCTTTTGTCTTATGATTATAACATGAGATATAGCTATAGGCATGATCTTTGTGCAGAGTAATAACAATGTGTCATGAAAACATGGATTTAATACATAAATGACTATAAAGGCATGTTTTGCATAGTATAATGATCTTTCTTTTTTAACAGCGCCAAACGTATGCATATTGTCTTAAATAAAACCATTTACATTCTACTAAAGGACATCATGGTGTGGGTCACCAAATGTTAATGCTCAAGAAGACAAGCCAGCTTTTGAAAGAGGTCAGAACACCTTCTTTTTCGACTTGTTAGGTTTTAAAGTTGTGATGTTAGTAGATCTGATGGAGATAAAAATTAGGCTGGCAACTAAGTAAATCATCAAGGAGATAAAAATAGTTTTGGAACGCGTTCTCACGTGGATACATACGTGTATGCTTTAATTTTATATGTGAACTACTCAAACAAGCATAACTAATGCTTTAACTAATTTGCCAACTATTCATGTACGTCAAATCATTAATTTTTCGTTAGGTGCTAAAATTAAAAGTTCAATTTCTCACAGGTGAAGGAATATGATTTAGGCCGTTATAGAAGCCGCAGTCGAAGCAGAGGCAGGGGCTATAGCAGGAGTCGAAGCAGGAGCCTAAGGTTGGAACAAATTTTATTGCACAATTCATATTGTATTTTTTTTATCTCGTGAAAATTATGGGGTTTTCCCCATCAATCATAGTCTGCTACATTAAGTTCGATCACCAGAACTGTTTTAAAGGTAACTTTTTGTATTCAGTTCAAGTCTCTTAAATGCAGCGAATTGACATTCGGTTCCATCTTTCAGGTATTTGGTCTAGATTTTGTGCGGAAAGATCGCTGGCGTGGTGCCGCTCAACGCTGATGGATTCTTGTGTGTTGATTTTGTCATTTATCTAGATTTGGGGACTTTTTAGGTTTAAATTGATTTTTGATGTGATTACATTAACGTAGGTACACTGGCTGTGTCTTCTGGATCTGATATGTTTGGATTTGAGCAGCAGTAGAGGAAGCAACGAACTGATAGAACGGGGAAAGTGTCAGCTAAAGAGAAAATGTCAAAGACTTCAAGTATGTTCATTCTTTTAATTTCTTTGAAATATAGTCACAAGTTTCTAAATCAAGATATCTTTACTGCCGCTTTCGATTTTGACTTTCAATGAATAATGATGGCCCTGGTAGCCTTTATTATTGTCTCATAAGTTGTTAAATTTAGTGTTTCACATGGATATAGTTTCTGTTAATTTTTTTTTGCTATTACTTCAAAATAGTAGAAATTTAAGTAGCACCAATAGTTGAAATTTAAGAAGCACTAATGTTGTAACGAGTAGGAAAAACAAGCAATAGAAATATGTAGCCCTTATAGCAAAAATGTAAATCTCAACAATGCTATGAGAAAGTATAGCGATGTGAAAACCGACACTTTGAGTAATCACTTTCAGGTCAATGATCTTGCGGATGCAGCAAGTGTTTACGGCACTTTGAGTAAAGTAATCGACTGCGATGTGAAAACCGACACAACTTTATGATTATCAATTACTTACCTTATTTCTATATCAAACATGTACACTAAAACAAACTGTCTTTAACATTCTTTTATAAAGATGTGTAACTAAATGCAAATAATTTAAATAATATATTATAATCTGTTTTTTAGTATTTGATTTCGATCGTTATTAAACATACCCGTGTGTCACACGGGTGTTACAACTAGTAGGTAAATAAAAGGAGAAATAGGAATACACAGAATGGTAACCATTGAATAGGTTAGTTATGTGTTTTCCAATTCTATTCCCATCTTCATTGTGCGCAAATAACAGTCACCACAATTTACATTTAAAGAACACTATTTTCTGGTACCTGAATCATGAGAAACATAAAAACTAGTTTGGTGTAATACCTGAGGAATAAAGGACATTTAAATGCGGATTGTTAACTTTATATTATTTTGATTCAGATAACAAATTCCCTTGGACTCTAGATAGAATTATCAAGAGTATATCCGTGGGCCTAGACCCTTTAATAAAAGCAAGTCCTAAGATAATCTTTTACTTCCTTATCCCAACTTCATTACTCCACATACACAACTAGTATAATTTATCAACTAAATCTCCCAAAGTAGTTAGGCTTATGGAGATTGCTTTAACACACCAGGTCTTTAGTAATTCACACAATGCATACTTTGCATCATACTTGTAAAGTTTACAGAAAATATTGAAATGAGGATCAGAATATGGTCAACTCAACACCTTGAGGCAACAATGTTGGAAGCCGAAGCCTAGCCGAAGATCGAGCAGCTTCCTCGTTGTTCTCTGAGAAATCCTTTGTAGCTTTGATTGCCCTGTCAACCTGCGTTCGAGGATCAATCACAATCTTCTCAAGTGCATTAGCATTTTGTAACATGTACGCAGCAAGTTCAAGATCACCGATTCCTCCATAATAACCCAAAATTTGGAAAAGCTTGAGGTGCTCATGGTGATGAGCAGCAGCACTATATGTTGCTTTCCTCCTCCTTCCCAGCAGTGAAAAGCAGAGTAGCTGAAAATCACGTTACATTTTTATATTAACCTACAAACATCATCTAAAAACGTAACGATCATGAGAAATTTTTTTGTTCAATTAATTAAACGTAGAACTTTATCACATTCATTCATTTACGTATGTGATCGTCCGTTTATGTTTGTTCACACATTCATTCAATTTTTTTTATTACTGGGGTGTGTAGCCTTTAACTTACACAACTGTTGTTTACATGAAACATGTAATGTTGATTAAATTTATAATAGAATTGCCATATTGTTATTTCCTTTGTAAGTGGTGTTCATTTGGATTTGTCTCCTGGGTTTAAATACTATCAAACAAACATAGAAAAAGAACATAAGAAAATCAGTTGGTCTAATTGTTCTTGTTCGTTTAAAGTAATATGAATGGACATGAACAAACCCATTCGTGTTTGTTCAATTCATTTACACGCTAATAGTTTCCACGGGTTATAATTATTTTACGAACACAGGAGAATCCGTGGGTTTCAATGTGCGTGTTCATTCATAGTTAAACGAATGGACATGAACAAACCTATTCATGTTTGTTCGATTCCTTCATTTACTGCAGCCTAATAGTTGCCAACGGTTATACCTAAACTGAAGTGGCAAAAGAACTTGACCCGGTGGGAAACCCAAACCCATGAAACATTCAGGACGGGCATTCATAAATGGTATGGGAAATATTTTGAAAAATTACTTCGATACACATTATGCTGTTATAGTAAGTAATCAATGGCAATTAGGGTAAATACCTCACCTCGATTGTAAATGTCTGGATATTTGGAAACACATTAATTAAAGAGGCAAAGTCGAGTAAACATTTATCTCTTCGAACAACAATTGTGAGGGTTAATTTCCTTATATTTGGTAGTTGACGGATGGAATAAAGCTTTGCAATTTTCTGCAAAAAACAAGAAAAACTCAAAAGAAACCAACGTTAAAGGTTATATTCACATTCTTAGAGATGCATTACTAACCATAGGATGATATATCTTGAAGGAAAGAGTCAGTAGGGTTGATGCACAGGATGATATCTGGCCAAACACAATATTACTCAACCCTGCAACTCCTTGACTCATAACAACATTTTTAAGGTTTGGAATACCACTGAGATGCAAATCTATTGGTTGGCCCACGTAGGTGAATGACTCGATACCAAAATCACACAAATAAACAGACACCACATGTGGACATTCCACCATTTCAAAGTGTTTCAACTTAAGGTCTCGTCCACCAACATGAATATGAGTCAAGTATCCAGACCCATGGATGGAAATCGACTCAAGATGTGGAGATTTTGTTAGCAACTCTCCAAGAACCAATTCCCTCATGTTAACGCTATACAAGTAAAGCTTTTTTAGAGACTCCAAATTTGCGGATGGAAATATAATAATGTATGATGTGCTCTTATCTGATAATCTTGAAGGGAAATTATAGTTAAAAGTATTATGAAGATAATTCTTCTGATTTGTCTCCAAATCCAGTTCAAGACTCTCTAGTTTCTTTTTTACGGCAAACTTAAGCCATTCGTCAATGACACTAGTATACTCACAGGTCAAATAGAAACGAATCCGGAAGTGATGAAGCGTCGGGTGATTATAACTCCGGATGACACCATTTACCTGTTTGGTGTACTTATAGCGCTCTGAAAGATAAAACCGAAAATCGTTGTCTATATTATCTAAAGCTTGCCTGGCATCAAAGTTTAATGTCTTTAGATTACACCAGAGGAATCTCCACCTTGTGGAGAGAATGCTGGTTACCACTGCCTCCTTTACGGACAACCGAGACAACACCATTATGAGAATATCATCTGGCATTCTGCTAAAAAAATCATTTGAATTTAATCCTTTAAGGTTCCTCTGCACAAAATGAAGGTCATTAGTAATCTTAACAATTCAACTGGTGAACATTTAAGGTCGATCTACTCAGAAGTAATTGAACCAAAGATTGTGGCAATGGTAAGCGAATTATTAGGGACAATCACCGTCAACTCAGCAAAGTTGATCGAGACTAAAATAAACTGACAGATTTAAGTAATTAATATGTTCCTAAAGGTTTAGAAAACTCGATAATCTCTTCATTGATAAAAGACCCTATAAATACAAAAGGCTCTCCTCTAATTTTGGTAGGAGATAACCTTAACTTAATGTACAAGATAGGGATCTATTCTAAATATTCAAAAAATCGTTCTAATCTATTACACCCCCGCAGTCGAAGCGAGAGGAGGCCGAATGCTTAGACTGGACCGAAAATCGTCGAATAAAACCCATGGAAGACCTTTGGTAAAAATGTCAGCTATTTGGTAGCGAGATGGTATATGAAGAATCCGCACATCACCACGTTGAACCAAGTCACGAACAAAATGAATATCCAACTCAATATGTTTGGTACGTTGATGCTGTACCGGGTTCCCAGACAAATAAACGGCACTGATATTATCACAATAAACCACACTAGCCTTCCGAAGTGGGCGACGTAATTCTAATAATAAATTTCGAATCCAACATAATTCGGCGACCACATTCGCAACACCCCTGTATTCTGCTTCCGCACTAGAACGGGATACCACAGCCTGACGCTTAGATGACCAAGATAATAAATTAGAACCCAAGTAAACACAATACCCTGAAGTAGAGCGTCGAGTATCAGGGCAACCAGCCCAATCAGCATCAGTGTATGCGCGTAATGAGAGATCACGGAAGGTACCCAAAGTGAGACCAAACGAGGTAGTGCCTTGTAGATATCGAATAATGCGTTTAAGAGAATTCCAATGATCAATACGAGGGGAATGCATATGCATACATACTTGCTGAACTGCATAACTAATATCTGGTCTGGTGAAGGTAAGATACTGAAGTGCACCAGCTAGACTACGATATAACGTAGGGTCTTCGAATGGGTCACTTGAAGAGGCACTAAGTTTAGATTTTGTGTCCACGGGAGTAGCAACCGACTTGCAGGATGACATACCGGCCCGATCAATAATGTCTAATGCATATGATTGCTGTGACAAGAACATAGTATCGTGCTGTCGTGTTACAGTAATCCCCAAAAAATGAGTCAATGGTCCAAGATCTTTCATGTCAAATTCGGCGGCCAATTGATGTATAAGTGTAGCTCGTAGAGTATCATTGGACGTTGTAAGAATAATATCATCAACATAAATAAGTAAATAAGCCATGTCAGAACCTTGATGATATATAAATAACGAGTTGTCACACTTACTCTGCTGAAAACCAATGGACAAGACAAAATCGGTAAACCGCTGGTACCATGCCCGGGGTGCCTGTTTTAATCCGTATAATGATCTCTTTAATAAACAAACGTGATCCGGATACTGGCGATGACGAAACCCCATGGGTTGATACATATAAACTGTTTCGCTAATATTTCCATGTAGGAAGGCATTGGTGACATCCAACTGATGTATGGGCCAGGACTGTGATAAAGCTAGGGCCAAGACAGTCCGAATAGTGGTCGGCTTGACAACCGGACTAAATGTCTCCCCACAATCAATGCCCACCTGCTGAGTACTGCCATCACAAACTAACCGAGCTTTATAACGTTCCAGCGTGCCATCCGATCGATATTTATGTCAAAACAACCACATGCAACGTATTACATTCATATCAGGGGTGCGAGTAATTCCCACGTCTTATTTTTAATTAGTGCATTGAACTCAGTCGTCATGGCATTGTACCAATCCGGTTTGGACAAGGCTTCGGTGGGGTTTTTAGGTAAGGGGGTGACAAGAGAGGCATGAAGATTAAAGTGTTGTTTGGGTTTTGAGATGCCGTCCATAGACCGAGTGCGTATGGTACGGCCAGTCGTAGGTTGGGGAGGGGGTGGGGGTGGTGGTGGTGGTATCGGGTCGAGTTAGGTAGGCATGATAGGAGGGTGTGGGGGTGGTGGGGGTATCGGGTTTGTATGAGTCTTGGGCCGGCGAGAATAAGTTTGGTTTATAGGTAGTTTGGAGGGAGGGCTGTTGGGCCGTGGAGGTGAATTGGGGGGCGTTGAGTATGAATGGGATGTCATTGTTAGAATAAAATTTGTCATCACCAACAAGAGTGTATAGCAAATTCACACTCTCAGACTCTTGAGTGGACGTGGATTTGGTCAGAACAGTCGTAGCAGGTTTTGCTGGGGGATCACAAAGAATGTGATTCTCGAGAGGAATGTCCTCTTCTTTGATTACCGCATCTGACTGTGCTGAGCCAGTATCATTAGATTTCGTGACATTTATCCATGTGATTCAAAGCCAAAAAGATTCCGTTAGTATTAACTCGTATGAAATTGCTACTACGTGTGTGCAGTATGCAATTAGTATTGCTTATGTGTTTATAGTTTATGTTTGTTATTTATTTGTTCTAAGCCCAAGCCAAGGCCCAACTGCAAGAAGCCCAGTGACATTGAACAAGGCCCAAATGTGATTTCGTGGGCCTCTGGATTTCGTCATGTCCTTTACTATATAAACACTCACAACAGACCGAACACAGTTAGACAAATCTGAATAGATTTGAGAGCGAACACTGTAAACACACACACAACTGAGAGTTTATTGGTTTATCTTGTAAACATTGCTTTGTAACGGTTTCATACGAGTTAATACAATGGAGTGTTAATCGTTGAATCTTTGTGTTTGTGTTCGTCACTTGGTTTAACTTACCCGTTTGGATTCCGCACTTTCGGGTTTGTCGGAAAACAGGGAATAGAGGTTACTCGATCCTCCGGGTGGACCTACAATTGGTATCAGAGCATTGGCTCGATTCCTTGTTAAAACCAAGTAGATTTTCATGTGTTTCCAGTTTTATTCTTGATTTTTGAAACATAAATTTTATATTTTCAGAAAAAACAGGTTTAAATCTTTGAAAATCTTGTGTTTTTGCTGATTGTTCTTAAAAAAATCTTGTTAGTTTTCATTTATACATGTTAAAAAAGATTCATGAGCACCAAAAGTGATTTCGTCCAACATGTTGGGCCTGGGCTTGACTTGGGGTTGGGACTTGTCACTTGGGCTTCTTCAAACATGGGCCAATACAACAAACAAACAAACATAAACTTAGTCTAAATTGCATACTGCACACACGCAGTCGCAATTACATCAAATGTTACGAAGTCAATCGCATAGCGAGTCAAGACAGGGGGATGTCTTGACTACGGCCTTCACTTCGTAGTCGAGTCGAGCCGTATCCACACGATATGTATCAACACTCTTGACCAAGAAAATACGAGTTTTGAAGTTGATAGCTTAAGCGGTGGTTTTATACTTCTGGGGTCCTTTAAAAAAAATATTATAGAATTCCATTGCGTTTGGCCATGATTTCTTTATTTTGGGGACCTTTATAGGACTCGGTTGACGCCTGTGTGGGTATGATTCTTGATGGGTCGTTTCTGGTGAGGTTTGTTGTCTGTGGTGATCGAGCGGGCAGTGGAGTTGGAGGTTCTAGGCCGAGTCAGGCGCAAAAAACAAAAGTTTTCGTGTGTGAGGTTTGTTGGGCGACAATAGCTTCTTGTTGAGTCATTAGTCCGTCGATTATGCCGACTAAGCTCGTGTCCGCTCATGATGATCCAGAATGAAAACATCAAATGATAGGGACCGATGGTCAATCTTCCAATAAACCCATTGAGTGGGTTAGGCTCCAAGAACAAGATAAGAGATAGAGAACTTCTGAATAATGTTTCTGATCGTTTTCATTAACCAAAAATGATTTGTATAGACTCAATAAAATACAAACAACAAAATCTACTACCCACTACTCAACTAAGAGACCCATGACTTCCTAAATGTAAACAGGAAGCTAGCAACACTATATTTGTTGGATTTAGATGTACGGACTCGATTAGTCAACACTGTCGACCGAGTTATCACCCGTAAGAGTTACATCTTGGGCAACGAAAATTAAATCCACATAACTTGATTAACGTGTGGTGATCACGAACAATTAACGAAACAAAATATATAATTATCCGGAATCATTATATATTCACGAGAACTAAATTTGGAATCATTACATATTCACGAGAACATAATTTGTTATTTACACCGATTACAAATAATACGGGTTATAAATCCACATAACTTAATTAATTGGTGATCACGAACATAATGTATTATTTATACGGGTTACAAATAATATGTCATTTAACTATTTTATCTAATTAAACTAAGTTTTCGGACTTGGTATCACGTTGGGCTTTGGGTCACGGTTGGAGATTATCTCATGTTTATTAGGGTTGTAAAAGAATAAATATAATTTTCTTAATACCGTGTGATCATTCCAGCCGTAAAACAGAAACAAAAAGGAGAGTTCCCTTTTTAGTTTTGTGATATGGCCACAATAGCAAGGTAGCTGCCACCTCTAAAAGGTGCCACTCACTTTTCTTCTTTGCCCTTTCGATAGTTGACCGACCGAGGTCAAAGACTGGTAGCCGCTACGAGATGCCACCCTCTTCCTTGGTTTTCATTCTAGCATCCGTTCGTTTTACCTAGGTGTCTTAATCCGTTAATCTAAACCACTAAGGTATATTTAATCTCATCAGTAGATTAATTAGTATTGTGCATAGAATTTGCATGTTTGTACCAACGATCTTGTTCGGTTAGTTTTGGTGTTTATTATTTATTATTATTACTTGATTATAAACCCGTGTATTACACGACGTTTTACAATAAAAATCATATAATTATATAATCTGTAAAAAAAACTTCATAACAGATATTTTTTATTACCATATGACAATAATGTCATAAACTAGATTTGTTATTTCGTATTAATAATTTTTATGTTGATTTAATTAATATGATCTAAGTTAACGGTTTATATATGTTGAATAAAATATTTTCATAATTAATTAATGGTTAATTTACTATGTTACAAATTTGTAGAAAAAAAAAGGAAATTAATAATACTAAAATATGACAAAGTTACTATTTCCTTATAGAACATTTCTTTATTTAGGGTCGATTAAGTTACTTTTTTTACTTTATAACATATTTCTGTATCGTGGGTCATGAATAAATTTGGAAGAAAAATATTTTGTTAGACGAAATATGCCAACAAATGAATAAATATTACTTTATATACTAAGTAATAAATAAGTTACATCTCTAAAAACTTGTGTATTGCACGGGTTAAAGAAACACGTGTTTTATACGACTTGAATAAATATAGTGTAATTAATTAACGCACACAGTTGTCAATATATGTTTTATACGAAAGTGTATGTGGGCACCTCGATACCACCTGAACTATTTTGATCAGAATTGAAGAATTGTTTACCTGTTAGTCCGTTACCCGACTCACCCAGCCGACCGATTTAGCCACGTGTAATATTAATAGTCTACATGAGATGTGTGAGCAATGCATACTTGAGCTATGCTTATAGGAGGGTTGGGCACCTAGATGGCCAAATTAGCATGTCAAAGCATATTCGAGTTAAAAAAAAAGTAATTTTGGTGCAGGGAACACAGCCAGGTTAAGTTGAGCCAATATACATTTTGACAAACAGTTGAAATGACTAAAAAGTGTTGACAAGTTCGACCAACTCGATCCGTTCCATTTTGTTTGGACCCGTATCAAACAATGACCCAAAATGCAGTACACCCGTTTGACACACAATCCGGCAATTTGCCACCCATTCCAAAAATGATTCCGCTTTATTTACACAAAGAGGTGTAACTGCATAAATAGGTGTAGTGTTGACTTTTTGTGATACTGTAGTTTTTGACTTCTTCCAAAATGACATGAAATTGACTTAAGCAAACAAAAAGTGGTGATAATAAACCACGGATCTTTGTCAAGTTTCAATACAATATTTGACCAAAAAAGTGGTAGTAAGTGGTAACAAAGAGGGGAAAATAAGTTTAGACACCTCAGCTAAGAAAAGTTAAGAAATGAAAACTATATTAAAGCAGGTCTATCATTTAAAAAAACACTACTCACTTTATTGGTACTGATAGCATGACAATGTCTATAACCATAACTATTTATCATAAAGCATGTGAATCTTACTTAACAGCACCATATTCAAAAGCTTCAGTAGTTTGTTCAAGCTCCACAGGAGTCCACTCAGCCACTTTACCTAATAGAATTAGAAGATAATTTAAATAGTTAACCCATCTTATTTTTCAATTAGTTTTAATAATAAGCCAAAATATGGTTATACCTCGCTCCACAAGAGCCGCTTTGATATCGAGTATAGAGAGAAATGAGAAACAGGTTTTATGATTGATTTACTTGATGTATTACACAGACAAACAACCACTATTTATAAGCTATACAAAGGTGTATCTATGGAAAGAAAGCCTGTCATGGGCTGTGACTGAGAAGCCTTGATTTACGGGAGATGATGCCAATCTTTGACTGATCCCAAAATGAAAAATATTTTCCTCTTTTTATCACTCCCCCTCAAGTTAAATAGTAGGATTTCCAATATTTAACTTGTCTAGACAATTTGCGAAGATTCTACTACTCGTGGCTTTTGTAAGAATGTCTGCTAGCTGGTCTTTTGATCGAACAAAGGGCAATTCTATGATTTTTTATTCCAATTTCTCTTTAATGAAATGTCGGTCCACTTCCACATGTTTGGTTCGATCATGTTGTACCGGATTCTCAGAGATTTGTATGGCTGCTTTGTTGTCACACATAATGCTGCTTGTTTTATTTTGTAGGAAACCAATCTCAGTTAATAATTTTCGTATCCAGAGTATTTCGGCTAAACCTCGAGCTATCCCCCTGAATTCGGCTTCAGCACTAGAGAGAGCAACAACCTTTTGTTTCTTACTTCTCCACGTAACGAGGTTCCCTCCAACCAGAGTAAAGTAACCCGAAGTCGACCTTCTATTCCCTTTGTCTCCTGCCCAGTCAGCATCAGTATAGGCTTGGACCTTTAGATGCCCGTTTGACTTAAACAGGACTCCATGACCAACTGTCCCTTTAAGATACCTGATTATTCTCCAGACTGCCTCCATATGGGAAATCTGTGGTTGATGCATAAATTGACTGACCACCCCTACCGCATACGCTATGTCTGGGTGGGTATGTGAGAGATATATCAGCTTCCCCACTATTCATTGGTACCTCTCTTTGTCTGCTAACTTAGCTTCTTCCACCATATAGAGCTTGAGATTTGCCATCATTGGAGTGTCTTCAGGCTTACAATCGACCATCCCTGTTTCCGCCAATAACTCAAGAATGTATTTTTTCTGACAAATGAATATCCCTTGTTTAGACCTAAGAACCTCAATACCAAGAAAGTATTTAAGTTGACCCAAGTCTTTCATTTCAAACTCAGCAAACAGGTTTTCTTTTAGCGTTTCCATTTCTTCTTCATCATTCCCTGTGATAATCATGTCGTCAACATAAATAATCAAGCAGGTCACCAACTTCCCTTTCCGTTTTAGAAACAGAGTATGATCAGAATTACTCTGTTTAAAGCCGTATTTTTTCATAGCTATAGTAAACCTCCCAAACCAGGCTCTTGGGGATTGCTTTAACCCATAGAGAGATTTCTTTAGGTGGCATACTTCCCCTTTCTTAAAATTTTCTGAAAACCCAGGAGGGGCTTCCATATAAACTTCTTCTTCCAGTTCCCCATGCAAAAAGGCGTTTTTGACATCAAGTTGATGAAGGGGCCAATTTTCATTTGCTGCAATAGAGAAGAGAACTCTAATTGTGTCTATTTTAGCAACAGGAGAAAAAGTTTCAGAGTAATCGACCCCGTACGTTTGAGTGTACCCTTTAGCTACTAGTCAGGCTTTGTACCGCTCAATCGTACCATCTGGTTTGCGTTTTATGGAGTATACCCAACGGCATCCCACTGGTTTCTTACCGGCTGGGAGAACACATTTTTCCCAAGTTTCATTTCTCTTTAGAGCTTCCATTTCTGTCTCCATTGCATCTTTCCAATTCTTTGATTCTAGTGCCTGTTCGACTGTGATTGGAGTTTCTTCAGAACATAGAGACGCAGCAAAAGCCTTGGCTTCTGATGATAAATTTCCTTCTGCAATATTTGCCATTGGATACCTTGAGCTTCGAGCTTCTTTTTTTGGTTAGTTTTAGGAAGGTTTCTAACGGGGTTTTTAGTTTGAGGATTTTGGTTGGTAGATGATTGATGAGGTAGGTAGCTGTAACCACGGCTTCAGGCCAGAAATTTCTAGGAACTCTAGATTCAATTAATAGGGCCCTAGTGATTTCTAGAATAATCCGATTTTTCCGTTCTACGACACCGTTTTGTTCGGGGGTTTGGGTACATGAGGTTTGGTGAATTATTCCTTTAGTTTCAAGGAATTGTTTCATGTTTGTGTTCACAAATTCTCCTCCATTGTCGGACCGAAGGATTTGGATTTCCCTTTTAAATTGAGTTTTAACCATAGCATAAAAATTGGTAAACTTATCAACCACTTCAGACTTTTGTTTCAAACAATACACCCAAGTCATTCGAGTGCAGTCATCCACAAATAAAAGAAAGAAACGAAAGTTCTGTCCGCCAAGAATTGGGGCAGGACCCCAAACGTCTGAATGAATCATAGAAAATGGTTGATCAACTCTTGTGTTATTAGGTTTGAAAGTTTGCCTATGGCTTTTGGCTAACACACAAGTCTCACAATTTAAAACATTATTGGATTGATATAAATTCGGAAATAAAATGTGCAAATAACCCGTAGATGGATGTCCCAATCTCCTGTGCCATAGCCATGCCTCACGCTCAGTTGTTCCATGAGCCAACATTACAGTACCGGAGTAAGTCACCTCATCCACATAGTACAACCCTTGCCGTTCAGTGCCACGCCCAATGATCACGCCCGTCCTGATATCCTGCAAGATACAAAAAGTTGGATGCATTAGGACCGTGCAATTGAGTTCTTTCGTCACATGGCTTATCGACAAAAGCTTATGTGACAAAGAGGGAACATATAGACAATTGGATAATTTTAAACTGGGTGAAATTTCAATAGTCCCCCCAGATTTTACGGCCATTTTTTCTCCATTCGCCGTTTGAATATGTGATTTCCCTGGTTTGGTGGATGCTATAAAATCTGATAACTCATAAGTCATAGTATCAGTTGCCCCACAGTCAAAGATCGAGGGCTCGTTTTGCCTTTTTAAATAATTTTGAGCCACAAAGCCATTCCCATACGTTTTTCTTTTCTCTTTAAGCTCAGAGACCAAGTTGCAATTTTGAGAAATATTTCTAGGTTTCCTTTTAAAAACAAAAGGGTCTGAGGTTTCTTCCCCACACCCGTTACCTGTTGGCTGGTCCTCTCCCCATCTTGCTGTCGCCGCCACTCCACCGAAACCACCTGGGTCACCGTCGTGTATGGTGGTAGCATCATCTTTGTTGCCCATAGCCACGGCCGCTTTTCCTTTCTTCCTGTGACCGTCGTTCCACCACTCGGGGTACCCGACAATCCTGAAGCACTCTTCCTTGGTATGTCTAGTCATGCCACAGTGGGTGCATTTTAAATGGGTCTTGTCTGGTTTTGGTGGTTGTGGCCGGCGAGCACCTTTCGTTACAAGACCAGTCCCGTTAGGGTTTCCTGGTTCAGTAGCTAAGAGTCCAGCCGCCACCCCCGTCGGTTCATCCTTTGGGTTAATTCCCAATATTTTCTGATGATTTTCTTCTTTTCTTATTGTTGCATAAGCTTCTTCTGCAGAAGGAAGAGGATCAAGACGGAGTATTTCCCGTTTCACGGGTTCATACTTTCGATCTAAAGAACTTAGAAATTGAAACAATTTTTGTTCGGACCTGATTCTGGTATAAATTTGGATGTCTTCTGGGCACTTCATTGGGTTTGGGTCAATTCTTTCAATTTCCCCCCATATACCTTGTAGAATAATCCAAAGGTTCTCAAGGGGAATATCATTCTGCTTGATTTCATTTGCTCTTACATGGAGATTGAAGGTTTGTAATTTGTCCTTTCCACTACTGTAAGTGACCACCAGGGCGTCCCACAGCGTCTTCGCAGTGGGAAACTCGGTGAGATTGCTGGCAAGTGCTGGTTCGATGTTTTGAATCAGCCATGAAAAAACAACCAGGTCATCTTGCTCCCATTGCTCGTAAGTTTCATCAGTTGGGTTTGGAGGGTTTGTGGTTAAATGTTTCAGTAGCGCTTTTGACTTACCGCCTATGGCCACCCGGATCATCCGGGTCCATAGAGCATAGTTTTGGCTATTGAGTTTTAGGTTAATCTGTAGGTTATCGGATAATTTTGGATTTTGGGGCTGGGGATTTTGAGGATTGAATACATCCTTAAACAGTTTGGCTAGTTGGATGGCTAAATCCGAACCAGTGTTATCGTCTTCGGACATGACAGCCTGGTTTGGAAGATTGAAACAAAGAGGCTAGGTATATGATGAGCAGGTTGGTTTAAGAACCATGCTCTGATACCATGATATCGAGTATAGAGAGAAATGAGAAACAGGTTTGATGATTGATTTACTTGATGTATTACACAGACAAACAACCACTATTTATAAGCTATACAAAGGTGTATCTATGGAAAGAAAGCCTGTCATGGGCTGTGATTGAGAAGCCTTGATTTACGGGAGATGATGCAAATCTTTGACTGATCCCAAATTGAAAAATATTTTCCTCTTTTTATCACGCTTTACAACGAGTTTTAGCTTTATCAAGCAATTAACCAACTTAGCTACTTCCGTAATACAAGTTCTAAATCTCTTTCCATCATCACCAAGAACAAGACCAAATCCTACATGACTTGTTTTAGGGTATTTATTCTTATTTGTTGGTAGCCACCTTGCACGCTTAGCAGCCTGAAAAAAATTGTTTAGTTCCATTAATATTCAATTTCATTTAAAAAAATGTTATAATGTGTAAAATTGACTTACAATGAAAAACATTTCAAAGTGCTCTCTCTAGCCTACGTTTATTATCCACTTAGCATTTTCCTCATTAAGAGAACACCTACATACGACATGAAATACTCCTTAAATCATAAATAAAAAGTTAAACCTAATCTAATGTTGGCTAATAAATACAAAAGTTTATATAGAAAAACTAACCATAGAGCTGCAAGATCTGTTGAAGCATAATTAAAACCTCGATCTACAACATCTAAAAGGATTTTATTCAAAACATTTCCCACTTTTGATTCAACTTCTTGATGATCATGGCTAATTCCATGAAAAACATTAATGTGGGATCGATTAACCCAAAATGAACCAAACCCACATAAAACCTGAATAGAATTTAAAATGAATTAGGTTATACAAAATCTGAAAAATCTAAAATCGAATTCAATGCAAAAAAATATATTCAAAATCAGGCACACAATAACTTGAATCAAATACGGTTAAGCAATACTTACCTAATTTTAGGGGGAATTAGTTAGAGTTGTCAATCGCCTACTCTGGACCCTAATCGTCATCAAATAGGGCAGATGTTCAATCTAACATCCTGATGTGTGCAAAATGCAACATATAAATTACATCAAACAAGGCTTAAAACTAACCCTTTTTAAGTACTAATATTGGAAAAAGAGTGTTTTTGTCTTCCTTTTGTATTTTCAGGATTAAATGAGCTCAAAAACACAAAAGAAGCAAAAAGACAGCTAAATCCAACATAAATACAAGGAAAGGAACATTAGTGGACTGCCCGACCCCTCAACGGCACCTTCCAAAGCAAATTAGAGAAGTCAGATGACTGAACAAGCCCCGTGCTCAGCCAGCACGGGGGCGTGCCCAAGAAGCAGCAGAAAAGACAAATCTATAGAAGCTTCTATTGCCCACCACGGGGCCGTGCCCAGCGGACACGGGGGCGTGTCGAAAGTACAGCAGGCGCATTTATTGTAATTGCGAATTACAATTAATGAGGAGAGAGAGTGTCAGACAGACACGGGGCCGTGTCCAGCGGACACGGGGCCGTGTCCAGCTCTCTGTTCAGCCTATAAATAGGAGTGCTTGGATTCATTTCATCTCATCCCTTGGCACACCACCTCTCTCACACCTCATCCACCACCCACCACCATCACAACACCATCATCCACCACCATCATCCATTGTCCATCGTAGAGTGTGTGAGTCGTCTCGGGATCCAAGATTGATCGTAAGAGTTCTTGACAATCAAGGCCATGTTTGCCTAAGTCTCTTACATCACTTGGTGAAGACAAAGTGTCTAGTATAATACTTTTTATTTCTAATCTTTTGCACTTTTTATTTGGTTTTGTATTAATGACTTTAATAACTAGTTACTTATGTTGAAGGTGATCTTTCCTTATCGTTTGTCCGTGGTGTCTTGGCATTATTTTACTGTCTATATAAAATAAAGGATTTTCACCATTCATATCTCCACGGTCTATATGGAGGTATGTTGGCTACCTGGTCGGGGGTTAAGGGAACGGTTTGGTAAAGGTATTGCCATTGTTCAGCGTTTAGAGGTCCTGCAATGGACCTGGGTCAAATTTAGTAGGACCTCCTTCAATGCTTCACGGTATTGGATGGCGGGGGTCCAAATTCTTTGATCCCCTCATAAGTTAACTACTATTAATACTATAACCCGGCTATTTAGGACTGTATCCCTGCTGACTCAGACTACTTAGCCGAGGGTAACGTCACCGCCAAAAGCGGGGCCTACCACAATACTGCATTAATAACTTAATTCATTATCTTCCAATAATCCACCCTTTTAGGATTGTATCCTTGCTGACTTAAACTACTGGGGTGAGGGTAACGTCACCTTCAAAAGAGGGGCCTACTACAATAACTAAGATAATCTCTTAATTATGTGCAAAAGTGCGGAAATAATCAAAGGTTATACTAGATACGAGTCGGAACCAAGTGATTCATCTTGTCTATCTGTTTTTATTTTATTTTTATTTTCAGCATTTTAGTTAGTTTTTATTTTTCTTAGCTTAAAACTTTTTTTCTAAACTTTTATTTTGATTAGACGTTGAGGATAAACCGGTACTAAAAGCTCTTGTGTCCTTGGACGACCTCGGTATCTTACCAACGCTATACTACACTCAACGATGGGTGCACTTGCCCATATGTGTGTTTAGTGTTAGTGAAATATCGTGTTTTATAAATTTAAAACTTGGCTAAAATAAGTGTTAAAAAGGGCTTAAAATATACACCTAATATATATAACACTTTACCGCACATCAAGTTTTTGGCGACGCTGCCGGGGACACAAGGATTTTAAGAAAGTTAGGAATCAACGGCCTAATCATCTTTTATTTTTCTTTTTAATTTTTTTAGGATTTTGTTAGTTTTTCAGCTTCTGCAGAGCTCAGCACGGGCCGTGCCCGCTGAACACGCCCCCGTGCTCAATCATTGGAACTGGCAATCCTGTTTTACGTCAGACAGTAAGCTGAACACGGGGCCGTGCCCACTCAACACGCCCCCGTGCCCAAGTTTCAGTTACTGAAAACAGAACCGTTAGATCCCGGCGGTTGGTAATTTCTGACATAAACATGAGTAATAGTAATTGTTTTTACTTTCGGCACTCTTATGGTACGTGGTGTCAATTATGTGGTGGCAAACATAAAGAAGTAGAATGCTACTTTCTAAATTATAGGCCCCACTACTTAGACCCACCGACTTCTTACAACCTTAAGAGGGGCGAAAGTAAAAATAAGCACTATTTCTCCCTCGAATGCGCCCAGCCAGATATTCTAGGGGAAATGCTCCTTGATGAGTTATTTCAACTAGAAAAGCTAATTCAGAACTGGTTAGAAGAGCTTAGGAAGGATTTTATTGATCCACCCCAAGACGATAACCATGACGAAATGCTGGAACCGCATTCCAACAACCTCGTTGCTCCCGAAAATGCCTTAGTACCTAGCAAAGAC
Organism: Helianthus tuberosus; assembly: GCA_030545235.1. Taxonomy (NCBI): domain Eukaryota; kingdom Viridiplantae; phylum Streptophyta; class Magnoliopsida; order Asterales; family Asteraceae; genus Helianthus; species Helianthus tuberosus. The sequence goes on along the minus strand of JARYGA010014093.1, from coordinate 23,197 downwards.
TTGGACGATAGTCGTCCCTGTGTCGATTGTGCCGTGAAGGACTCTCCATCGACTTCGTTCGGTGCATACATAGACCTGAGCGATTCGGCATACACCTTCTTTAACAAGAGCCCGGGAAAGGGTTGGACTTGTCCACCTAGAATAAAAATAGGAATTACCCTCACCGACAACCTCTTGCGTTCTCGCCTTAGTCTAGGACAATTAAGGTATCTTAGGCACTTTGGGGTTGTTCCAACCAGTCAGGAACCACCCGATATTAACAAGTTCCATAAAGACTAGACAACTTCATAAAACAGTCCCTCGACACGGGGCCGTGTCCAGCCAACACGCCCCCGTGTCCATCAAAAGATTCCATTCTGATCAGTACATCAGAATGCGGACAAACTGTGTCAGAACTCCACCTGCACATGGGGCCGTGTCCACTGGGCACGGGGCCGTGTCCAGAATGCTGTCGTTTTCTATAAATGCAGCCAAGAATTCTGCACATTTGGACCAACTTGGGGCAGAGATTTGCAGGAATCTTCTCTCAAACTATCCTAGGTAAGTCTAAAAGAAGGTTCCAACAACCCATCTTGTCCCTTCCTCTTTTAGCCATTTCCTTCTTCTCCATCTTTCTCCAAGAACTACCATTGAAAGTTTGAAATTCTTCCAACTTTGTGGTAGGGATTTATGAGTTTTGTTCAAGGAATCTTGGTAAAAACATGTTATGTAACCTTGTTTTAAGTTATTAGCAACTAAAAAGACCCCACAAGTTCAGAAAATAACTTAAAAATCCAAGTTTCCTTGTTTCGAAATTCTGCAGAAAGATGAACACGGGGCCGTGCTCATTGAGCACGGGGCCGTGTCCGATAACTGTTTCATTAAATAAACTCTTTCAGTTTATTTTTCGTAGAATGTCGAGTGAAAACAGCGAAACATCTTCTGTGCATTCGTCAAACAGCCGAAGAGGAAGAAGACCCTCCATTGAAGCTACACTTGTGCACTATGTGGTAGCATTAAGGGAGGCTCTCGACGAAATGACTTCAGTAGAGGAGGTCCTAATCGACCGTATTAACGATCTTACGATGAGACTTGAAAGCAGCTTCCAAGAAATTAACCTCTTGCACTAGAGGTTAAATATTCTTGTAGCACCCCCAATGGAACCAGTCCTTCCTCAGCAGGATTGGAACCTGGCACTCGGAATCAACAACCCTACCGGGTGGGAAGACTTTCCAGCAGAACCTCCCGTGGAACACCAACAAGAGATCCCGGTGGAAGTTGAAACTCCTCAAACTAATGCCAATGAGCCTTCTTTTCTCCTTCCAAGGGAAGTGGAAGAATGGCTCGCCGACATTTGAGGAGAACCGCACACGGAAGATGGAGTTCAAAAGGCCTGGTTTAACCAAGATTAATTACTTCTTGGAAATTTTGCTAATTAAAATAAAGGCTAGGACTCCATGGTTTATTATTTCCTTGTTTTATCTAATTTTAATTTAGGATTATGTAAGTTCTCTCTATGATGAAATGAATTGATGGTTTTAAGGTTCGGATGGTTTGTAATGAATAAAACACACTCATGGTGGTAAAGGATGAAAAGGGGAACGAGAAAAATGAACTCATGCACAAGAACAAGGCAACCCGACAATTCTCTCCAGTCCAGAAGGTTCAACACGGGCCGTGCACAACCAACACGGCCCCGTGCCGAACCACCTGCAGAAAAACGCCCAGTTCAGGTACCTGGACACGGGCCGTGTTCACCCAACACGCCCCCGTGTCCAGACTTCTGTCTCTCTTATTTTAATTTTGTTACTGGCACTTGAACACGGGGCCGTGCCCGGATAACACGGGGCCGTGTTCAGTACCCAGTAACACAAATTTTTGCTTTTTAAACACTATTTTACACATCTAATCAACCTAAAAAATTATTTTTGGGACACATTGAGGACAATGTGTAATTTAAGTGTGGGGGGAATGCTAAAACCTTGAATTTTGCAAGTCCTAAATACAAGCCTTACACAAAACTCTATTGGAACCGCTAATCACCCCAAATTTTTTCAAAAATTTCATTTTTTTTACTTGTCTAGGTTTAACTCGGGAAATTCAAGTTCTCAAAAAGGTTATATTTTTAAGAATTTACAACCGATAGCGTAGTGATAAAAAGAACCAACATAAGAAAATTATGAAAAGGCATGACAAACCTAGTTAAAATTTGATTATATATACTTGATCACATAAAAACTCATTCCCACAAAAGTGAGTTTTGAGCCTTTATTGAGCATACAAATTTACATCTTTAGACTAAATGCTCATTTTTCGTTTCTTGTGTGAATAGCCGCTTGGTTCTTACGACTCTAGAACTTGCCATGATGATACATTCCCGGTCCTTATCAACTTAAACCCGAGTAAGTAAATGATGGAGGCATTAGGACTAACCCTTTTTATTTCTACACCATTATTTTTCTTTTTCTTTTACCACCTACCCAAAAATCCCCCTAGTTAACCCCTTTGAGCCTAAACCTTCTCATTTCATCACCCAAACCAAAAAAAAAAACCCTTTTACCCACCAAAACCTTTTTCATTTTTAACCCTTTGTTTTAGTAACAAGTTCGGTTTTTCGTATGATCAAAAAAAAAAAATGTGTGTTATTAATGAATCAAAAAGAAAATAAACAAACAAAGTCATCAAAAATAACTTTGTTTGAATAAAAGCTTCATTAAAATAAAAAGTTACAAAAATAGGAAGTCCTACGAAAGCCGACACTTGTTACGCCTTTTCGCCTTTTTTCTACTAACCACTAACCACTTTCCCAACCACCTACCTTTAACCCAAGCCTAACCCTTAACCCACAAAGTCCTCTTGATATTTACAACGGTATAAAAGTTAAAAAGGAGGAGGATTGATTGCTTGGCAAGCCTATGGTAGGAATAAGTTCCATGCCGCTCTCGAGTGATTCACTAAAAATACACCTTCGGCCGAGTGTGAGTGATTTCTCCCGTGAGGTATGTGAGCTTGTATATAAATGGAATTTTAAAAAGGCATGTTATGCCCAAATAAGTAATTTCTCCTATGAAACGTTCTAAATAAATCATTACGAATAGGAGTGTAAATAAATAAAAATAAAACCCAAAAAGATCTTGGATATCCCGACACTCTACGACAAGCCCAAAACCTTCTCTTCTACCTATTCCATTTGGGAGTGTAAGCCACATATTAAAGAGTTTTGCTTGAGGACAAGCAAAAGTTCAAGTGTGTGGGTATTTGATGTGTGCAAAATGCAACATATAAATTACATCAAACAAGGCATAAAACTAACCCTTTTTAAGTACTAATATTGGAAAAAGAGTGTTTTTGTCTTCCTTTTGTATTTTCAGGATTAAATGAGCTCAAAAACACAAAAGAAGCAAAAAGACAGCTAAATCCAACATAAATACAAGGAAAGGAACATTAGTGGACTGCCCGACCCCTCAACGGCACCTTCCAAAGCAAATTAGAGAAGTCAGATGACTGAACAAGCCCCGTGCTCAGCCAGCACGGGGGCGTGCCCAAGAAGCAGCAGAAAAGACAAATCTATAGAAGCTTCTATTGCCCACCACGGGGCCGTGCCCAGCGGACACGGGGGCGTGTCGAAAGTACAGCAGGCGCATTTATTGTAATTGCGAATTACAATTAATGAGGAGAGAGAGTGTCAGACAGACACGGGGCCGTGTCCAGCGGACACGGGGCCGTGTCCAGCGGACACGGGGCCGTGTCCAGCTCTCTGTTCAGCCTATAAATAGGAGTGCTTGGATTCATTTCATCTCATCCCTTGGCACACCACCTCTCTCACACCTCATCCACCACCCACCACCATCACAACACCATCATCCACCACCATCATCCATTGTCCATCGTAGAGTGTGTGAGTCGTCTCGGGATCCAAGATTGATCGTAAGAGTTCTTGACAATCAAGGCCATGTTTGCCTAAGTCTCTTACATCACTTGGTGAAGACAAAGTGTCTAGTATAATACTTTTTATTTCTAATCTTTTGCACTTTTTATTTGGTTTTGTATTAATGACTTTAATAACTAGTTACTTATGTTGAAGGTGATCTTTCCTTATCGTTTGTCCGTGGTGTCTTGGCATTATTTTACTGTCTATATAAAATAAAGGATTTTCACCATTCATATCTCCACGGTCTATATGGAGGTATGTTGGCTACCTGGTCGGGGGTTAAGGGAACGGTTTGGTAAAGGTCTTGCCATTGTTCAGCGTTTAGAGGTCCTGCAATGGACCTGGGTCAAATTTAGTAGGACCTCCTTCAATGCTTCACGGTATTGGATGGCGGGGGTCCAAATTCTTTGATCCCCTCATAAGTTAACTACTATTAATACTATAACCCGGCTATTTAGGACTGTATCCCTGCTGACTCAGACTACTTAGCCGAGGGTAACGTCACCGCCAAAAGCGGGGCCTACCACAATACTGCATTAATAACTTAATTCATTATCTTCCAATAATCCACCCTTTTAGGATTGTATCCTTGCTGACTCAAACTACTGGGGTGAGGGTAACGTCACCTTCAAAAGAGGGGCCTACTACAATAACTAAGATAATCTCTTAATTATGTGCAAAAGTGCGGAAATAATCAAAGGTTATACTAGATACGAGTCGGAACCAAGTGATTCATCTTGTCTATCTGTTTTTATTTTATTTTTATTTTCAGCATTTTAGTTAGTTTTTATTTTTCTTAGCTTAAAACTTTTTTTCTAAACTTTTATTTTGATTAGACGTTGAGGATAAACCGGTACTAAAAGCTCTTGTGTCCTTGGACGACCTCGGTATCTTACCAACGTTATACTACACTCAACGATGGGTGCACTTGCCCATATGTGTGTTTAGTGTTAGTGAAATATCGTGTTTTATAAATTTAAAACTTGGCTAAAATAAGTGTTAAAAAGGGCTTAAAATATACACCTAATATATATAACACTTTACCGCACATCACAACCCATCACTGGCGGCGTCTTAAAATCGAGGGAAACCCAACGCTTCATCTACAGAAAGATTTTTTAAACCAAAGCAGATCCATATTAGTCCTGGTGCATGATTTTTTCTGAAAGGGGTTCAGTGATATGACCAAAACCTAAAAATCAACGGATATCAAAATAAGTAGAACCTGTAACAGGTGTTCCATCAAACCATCATCGCCGCCGCCTGAAGACGCAGTTTCACGGTCGTCCCCGTCACCGATAGGCCCCCCTCTCTTAATTACTTAGTGCGTAAAAGATGATTACAAAGCTTATATTATCTCAATAGCAAAGCTATGATCTTATTTTTCTTTAAAGAAATCAAGGTTAACAGATAGTAGTTATTAACTACTTAAATCAATGAATAATCAAAATAACTCAACAATCACCAACTGTAGGTCCTAATTACAAAAACTTACCGTAGTAAAGATAGAGATGTTAGTAGGCACTGTCTTCGGTGGATGGAAGAACAAGGGTAACCAAAACCAAGTGCCTGCATTTTTTTCTCTCATCCCAACTACCATTACAGGAAACAAACATCAAAATACACTTTTTATATGACAAATCAAACATTGAAGATTAAAGGAAGATACTAATATTATATTTTTATAAGTTATAAAGCTCTATAGAAAACAAATAAAATCAGCTCACTAACCAAAAAATTGTGGGCTTTTTCGAGTGGCTGTAATCACTACAACAAGGTTAAAATCTGAACCATAGTCCTCAACATCTTTTAATCTGGTACAGTAAACCAAGGAGACTCAAAATCGATTGAGAGTCGGGACCCCTGGGCTCCCTATTTCACGCAACCTAGACGCTCCCCATAACCCACGTTCATTGAGATTGCTGCTAAAACCTAACAAAGAAACAAACGACAATTCAACCACCTGAACCAAAAATTAACCTTCAACATGCAGAGAAAAAAATTCTGAGATAAAAGAACTTACCTTCAATTAAAACCCTAAATAAATTTATACCGATCAGAACAGAACCAAAGGCAAGAGGCGAAACAAAAAAATGGAGAGAGGCCGTTTCAGGTCGCCGGAAATTCAACATTGCAAAACCCTAGCCGCGATTGGGACTCTCCTTCTCGCCGGACCAAAGCACTTCGAATCAAAGGTCACCGGATGTGTTGAAACTTGAGAGACAAAGCTCCTTTATAACATATAAGAATCGATTAGGACTGAAGCAACGATGGCTTTATTAGGTTTGATTTTGAAGAATAAAAGAAAATGGATGGAGTTAATCATCTGCAACTTACTGTTAAAGCACCGGATCGATGACGAACATCTTCATTGCACTTGATTCAAGACATGAAGAACAAGAACAGGGTAGATGAAGAAGAAGATGCATGACAAACTCATTCATTTCAATACAATCATCACAGATTACATACCAAACGAGTATACATCATCTTCTACAAGCTGGTTTAGATCACAAAGATCTAAACCCTAGTTTTCTCTCACTAACACATAGTCTCTCTCTCTCTAGAATTCACACCAGGAGAATGAGTTGGGAGAGGAGCACAAAGCTTCAAGAGTTGCCCTAATCTACACAATACACACATATATATAGGCTAGGGAATAAACCTCGGACAAACCAATTCTACACCAAAAACTCTGACTTTTGCCCTAAACATAAAACTCAGACAAAAGTTCTCCTAAAACTTGGACAAGTTGTCCCTAGGATAAACTTGGGACTAATTTTCAAGACATGTACAATAAAGACCCTAACAATTGGAAAGCATGCACTTATCACCCAAAGTGCACTAACAAACTCCCCCTTGATCTTCATGTGGTCTTGAATTCTTCATTATTGTTGACTTTAGCTTGGACTTCTGTTTTGGTTGACCAGAACTGATAAGCGACAGTTACCTGGCAGGAACTGCACTTACAGTCTCCCCCTTAACTGTTGCATCAGTTCTGTGTGGCATCGATAATCTTCAGTCACCGGATACTGCACTTACAGACTCCCCCTTGACTGATGATATCATGCATGCTTCCAACTTTAGCTGAGACTTGATCTTTCTGGTAGAGCACAACGATCTTCAACCCTTCTAATAAAAGACTTGCTGACGATCACTTAAGGCCGCTTTGAGAAACCCGAAGAATCCAACATCAAACACTGTAGATCCTCCCCCTCAAACTACTCCCGAATCAAGTTAACGCGAACCGACCTACAACCACATGTAGGAATATCGCTCGATACATTAATCTTCAAACCTAACCGGTAGCAGAAAGAAACATTGGATTTCCAATGCCCAACCTTGAACACTTCAAATTTCGCAAAGACCTGAAGCTCAGTTCGATAAGTTAATAACAAACTGAACTTTGTAAAAGTACATCCACCATCTTGATCAAAGTCTTCAACCGAGTGTCTGAAATCATTTCATCTCGAATCTTCAAGATCCAATCTCGTATCTTCACGAATCCACCAATTACCCGATGACTTTCGTCTCCAATCTCCCCCTCAATGTAAGAACCCCTATTTCGAGAATCCGATCAGTCACCAACTTGGAAGAGAGATCAAGAAGACTAATCATCTCTACTCTAACCGGCATACGATAAAGGCTTGACCTTCAACTAGTTGCCAAAAGAACAATTTGCTTCATCATGTCAACACTTGATTAAACCTCGAACAAACTTGACAAAACTCAATCATACACTAGCTCTAGCTTGCTTCATGTTATAAACACTTCGCCACCGGTAAGATTAACACTAAGTTAATCTCAAGGATAGTAAACATGAACTTGTTTTGATGTAGCACCACGAGCTTTTGGTTTACGAAGAAAATAGGAATTTCAAAATTTTTACTCCCCCTTTTTCTTTGTAAACAATAAAGAAATCCAAGAACAAACCCGGAAAAGATATCCAAGAACAAACTCGGAGATAACAGGTACTAACCTTTTATGATTGAATAATTTTGGCTGCTAATGTTTAAGAAACCCGGAGTGATCAGTGGTTGTTTGAGAAACCCAAATCCACACTACAAACTTAAGGCCCAAACATAAAGCCCAAAAACTCGGACAAGATATCAATACCTTAAAAAGACCCGGAGCTCATGATAACTCGGATCAGTTAAGAAACTCGGAACAGAAGACTGTTGATGCTGTTTAAAAAAACTCGGACATCACACACTGAGTTCAATCCTCGGAATGTTGAAAACTCAGAACTGATAAAAAAACTCAGAACAGTTTAAATCCTTAGATAAAGTTCGGACATAGATAAACCTCGGAACATAGATGTTGATTCACAAAGTTCGGATATAGATTAACCTCGAAACTTAGATAAAGTTTGGACAAAGATAAAAAACTCATAGATAAAGTTCGGAAAAAAACTCAGAACAGTTTCAATCCTCGGAACATAGATAAACCTCGGAACATTATGTTGATTCACAAGAAAAACTCGGAATCATCACTCACAAGGTTTAAAAACTCGGAATAGTTAACACAGTTTAAAGGAATCGGAACATCACACACATAGATCAAAAACTCGGACATAATTTACACTGAGGATAAACCTCAGACTTCAAAACTCGGAATAGATACATACTCGGAACTGAATAAACGATTAAAACTCGGATCACGAAGAAACTTAGAACAATGTTACTAAAACTCGGAAACAAAGTCAAAGCTTGGAATGTTTAAAAAACTCAGAATAACATATGACTTCCAAACTCTCTTTAAAACTCGGAACAGAGTGAAGGCTTACATAAAAGTCGGAACAACATAATTCCTAAGCTTCTTTAAAGACTCGGAACTGATAACTGCAATATATGGAACAAAAACTCGGACACTTTCAAGGTTTCAAAGCTCTGACCTTTGAAGGTTCTAAAACTCGGACAAAGCTCAGAAACAAGTCTCCGGACTATCTCCCTAGTGTGACTTCACACTAGTTCACCAAAACCCCGGAAACACAAACACAAAGTTTTAAAACTCAGACAATCCTTTTTTTTTTATCAAAACCCTAGATCTCCAAAAACCCAGCAGTTCTCTCCAACACAGCTCGAATATCTTCATATCTGGACCAAAATCTTCACATCTTCAAGATGTTTGGCGGAAACAAACATCAAATCAAGAGCAATGGTGATTCGGAAGGCGGTTAGACCTTTCCAAATCGGTAACCATGCTCTGATACCACTGTTAAAGCACCGGATCGATGACGAACATCTTCATTGCACTTGATTCAAGACATGAAGAACAAGAACAGGGTAGATGAAGAAGAAGATGCATGACAAACTCATTCATTTCAATACAATCATCACAGATTACATACCAAACGAGTATACATCATCTTCTACAAGCTGGTTTAGATCACAAAGATCTAAACCCTAGCTTTCTCTCACTAACACATAGTCTCTCTCTCTAGAATTCACACCAGGAGAATGAGTTGGGAGAGGAGCACAAAGCTTCAAGAGTTGCCCTAATCTACACAATACACACATATATATAGGCTAGGGAATAAACCTCGGACAAACCAATTCTACACCAAAAACTCTGACTTTTGCCCTAAACATAAAACTCAGACAAAAGTTCTCCTAAAACTTGGACAAGTTGTCCCTAGGATAAACTTGGGACTAATTTTCAAGACATGTACAATAAAGACCCTAACAATTGGAAAGCATGCACTTATCACCCAAAGTGCACTAACAAACTCCCCCTTGATCTTCATGTGGTCTTGAATTCTTCATTATTGTTGACTTTAGCTTGGACTTCTGTTTTGGTTGACCAGAACTGATAAGCGACAGTTACCTGGCAGGAACTGCACTTACACTTACCAGTTGCTTACCAGAAGAGAAAGGTAGTGAATATAGCATTGAAGGACGATGATTGATGTTCAACAACCGAGATGGGGGTTTCATTTACAGGGTGTCGATTAGGTTTGCTGAGGGCAGAGAAGGAAAGAATTGTGTGTGTGAGAGTATGGAGTCCAAGTGCAATTTACTATTATATCCTCCTACTGTCTTAAAAACTTAAACTCTTTACAATTTTACCCTATCAAAACAAACTTTTATTAATTGTACATGTTGCTTTAAGAGTTGAACGCGATGTAAAATTACATATCTGTACATCACTTTTCCTTTATTTAATATTATAGATTAATAAGCATATTAGATATTAGATTAATATATTAACAAAATTATTAGTAAATTAATGGAGAGAATGTCATGTGCCAGTAATTAGAATCTTTTAGTAAAATTAGATTAGATAAGATGAATAAACAATACGAAACCAAAAAGGTACTAATCATAACTCAAAACCCTTAATTTATTATGATTAACAATTACCCTTTCTTAGGAAAAAAAACTTTGTTATATTAGTTTATTGAATTTAGTACAAAAAAGTAGTTTATTAAAGGTTGAACTCATTTGTCATAAATTCATAAGTTGCAGTTAAATTTTAAAGGTTGTACAAACATTTTGAGGAAAAACCGTTGAATAATACTTAAAATGATATAGTGCCATTGATTTTGAAGGTGGTTTTATCATGTAATATTTATATAGAATATATGAAATATTAAAAATATCAATTCATCAAAGTTAGAATTAATTACCTAGAAAGAAAGAAATACGAAAGTTAGAAAATTGATAAACAAAATTTAATCAAAAATTTTATTTTGATTATCACATAACTATAAATATGTGATATGGTTTCTAAGCTTTTATGTGTTATTATATATTAATAAATATATTAGATATTAGATATATATATTAACAAAATTATTACTAAATTGTACGTCCCTAGAGGAGGATCTAGAAAACCTTATCCTTGTTACCGAACACACCCGCAAGTGCGGAATCCAAACGGGTATCCAACCAAGTTAAAGAACACACACACACAAGAGAAAGATTCAACGATTAAAGCTCAAATGTATTTAACCAAAGGAGTTTGTTTACAGAGATGATACAAGATAATACACAAACTCTCTGAATACTCTCACTGTGTTCTATTCTGTGTTCTTCTAAATGATAAACAAGTGACTGTATTTATAGGCCCAACACCCAGTAACCCTACGAAGAATGGTTATTGGGCTCACGAACATTCATCTGGCCCACGAAGAATGGAATCTTCGTGGACCTTTGCGACGAACCATCAATCATCACTAATAATCATTCTTCGTGGTGAAGCATGCAGACAACAACTTCATTGTTCGTGAAGCTTCATTGTTCGCAGAGTAGTCTTCGTAAGTTCCATGTTGGTGAATAACCTTCTTCAGCCATTACATTCTTCGTAGACATGAACCATTGAATAAACAAACTCACGAGAATATCTAGGCCCACCAAAGGATGTTGATTATTTGTGAGGGCGTTGGCCCAATAAGGATGAAGTTGCATGGCAGAAACTTCAACATATAAATCTTCCATGTATGAGGCTAAGGATATGACATCATCATGGTGATGTGGCGGCTAATGACGGTTCGCGGCTCTTCGTGTTTCGCGTGTTGATCTCTGTGGCGCACGACAGAGGAATGTCGCGACATCGGTCTTGAGCCGAACCGAACCGAGCCACAACCACACAAAACTATATCAACAAACTCCCCCTAATTGGATGTTGCTGGTGAAGGTTCACTCTTCATGTTGTAGGATCTTCAAAGTCTTCACGTGTCACAAACAGGGAGTGTATCAACAAACTCCAATGATGCACGTGAATCTTTTGATCTTCAATACTTCAGATCCTTTCGGTGCTGATGAGTGGTCAGCTGCAACTCGATCATCTTGATCTTTTGATTGCATCCATGTTGTGTCTTCATTCCAAAGCTTATCTTCTAACAAGTTCTCTTCGCCTTTAGCTGGTTCAAATGTTGCATCTGCACATACAAGAAAGCTAAACACATAATGAGAACAACCGCTTGGAATATAGTTAAAATGACACACATGTGACCAACTCTCAATTAACTACCGACCGACAACAGTTTGAAAGTTGTAAAAATTTGATCAATTTTAGATTTTAACTTTCAACACTTGCTAATTTCGACCATTTATGAAGATACAATTGTTTTAGGTTTCGATTAGGTTTCAGGTAGGCAAAGACTCGAGATCCAACATCGGGCAATCAAAAATAAAATAGAAATAAAATCTTTTTGGTTTTTATAAAGTTTATATTAAAACACACCTAAAATCTTTTTGGTATTTTGAATATTTCAAATTTAAAAACGTAAAGCAGTAAATAAATATATACAGAGATGCAGAGACGGAAAGCAATAAATAAATATTTACAGACATTTTTTTTTTACGAGTTTCGAGGGTAAGAGAATCATATTAGTGTACGGTCATGTCAAAACGCTCTTGTTGTTCAATTAGTTAATGTTAAGATAAACATCCTATAACGATTATCGGTATTGTTGTCCACTTAAGCTCAACTCATCAGATGTAATTGCGGTTAGGGGATACGATTAAGGTATGATTTATACTTATCGACCGGTGTTCATCCACTCACGACACATTCCCGTATCAAGGTATGCACGAGAGTTTATCTTACTGGTGAGTATACCATTTATCATCTGTTTTCTACGTATATGATGTGAGATACTCACTTATTTTTGGATGAATACAAGCCCTATGTGATAAAATCACTTATTAATGAGGAACTCGATATTCGATGCATGCAGGGCACAGGAGCAAGTCCGTGAACAGGTTAGTACCATCGTACTGACAAAGAGACGAACTTGACTCCTGGATAAAAGCTGTGATATATTATCACTTATTGATTGGGACATGTGATTGTTTATCACTTATTGAGGTCATATTCATCATGTATTATATACATGTTTGTATGTTATGTACACGTATGTATGGTATCATGGAAGATCTAAACTTGCGTCCCCGTTGTTTTCGGTAAAAGAAACAACCATGATACCCAAATGATAAACAGCATAAAGACCACGTATCTCAGAACCTCGACAATCTATCAAACGAAATTTCGGTACCATGACCATATGCCGATTCGAGATGGTCAATCTTCCAATAAACCCATTGAGTGGGTTAGGCTCCAAGAACAAGATAAGAGATAGAGAACTTCTGAATAATATTTCTGATCTTTTTTATTAACCAAATATGATTTGTACAGGCTCAATAAAATGCAAACAACAAAATCTACTACACACTACTCAAGAGACCCATGACTTCCTAAATGCAAGCAGGAAGCTAGCAACACTATATTTGTTGGATTTAGATGTACGGACTCGATAAGTCAACACTGTTGACCGAGCTATAACCCGTAAGAGTTACATCTTGGGCAACCAACATTAAATCCACATAACTTGATTAACGTGTGGTGATTACGAACAATTAACGAAACAAAATATATAATTATCTGGAATCATTATATATTCAAGAAAACCTAACTTGGAATCATTATATATTCACGAGAACATAATTTATCATTTATACCGGTTACAAATAAATCGGGTTATAAATCCACAAAACCTTGATTAATTGGTGATCACAAACATAATGTATTATTTATACTAGTTATAAATAACATGTCATACAACTACTTTATCTATTTGGGTCCCGGGAGGAGATTATCTCATGTTTATTAGGGTATTAAGAGATCAGATATAATTTATCATAATACTGTGTGACCATTCCAATCGTAAAACATAAACAAAAAGGAGAGTTCCCTTTTTAGTTTTGCGATACAATCACAACAGCAAGGTAGTTGCCACCTCTAAACTAGCCATAAAACAAAATGGAGAGTTCCCTTTTTAGGTTTCTGATACAGTCACAACAGCAAGGTAGCTACCACCTGTAAAAGGTGCCACCCACTTTTCTTATTTGCCCTTTTGATAGTTGACCGACCAAGGTCAAAGACCGGTAGCCGCTACGAGATGCCGCCCTCTCCCTTCGTGTTCGTTCTAGCATCCATTCGTTTTACCTAATTGTCTTAATCCATTAATCTTAACCACTAAGGTATATTTAATCTCAATAGTAGATTAATTAGTTGGGGAAGGCTCATTTGAGAAGAAATTTAATGTGAGAAGAAAAAGAAGAAAGGACATATTAGTAAAATACTATTTCATTTATAACTCATATCATTAATTTTTCTCTCTTTAATTAATTAGTCAACTAATCATTAATTATCATACATATAATCTACAAAACCTACACATATCAAAATTTTCCTACATATACCCTACACATTATAGAATTTTATCCTACACAGTCAAAATTTATCCTACACACCTTGAAATATATCCTACACAACTCGTAATTTATCCTACATAACTAGTAATTTATTCAACACTTTAAATTAAGTTTTTTTTTTAATTTGGAAAAAGTGTATATTTTGAAAAGGAGTTACAAATTTAATTTAGTTAGTTATTAAAGGGGAAGAATACAAATTAATGATTTATGTAAGTTTACCAATATACCCTTATATTAAAATTAAATGCAAATATTAAATGAAGTAAAATGAAGCATTCTTATTGGTTGAAACTTCTTCTTTTTCCTTCTTACAAAAAAATTCTTCTCATTTGAACTTTTCACTTAATTAGTATTGTGTATAGTATTTGCCTGTTTGTACCAATGATCATGTTCGATTAGTGATGTATTGCAAAATACATCCTTTTATCGTGTAAAGTTTGTATAATTTTCGTTTCATTTATTTTGGTTTTTAGTTAGAATTAGTTACTTCCGTTAGTTTGTTTGTTTGCAGGTTTCGGTTGCTGAAAGTTGGAAAAAAACGCTTAAAATATGGTGAAAAGGGGTTAGTAACGAGAACCAGGTTGTGACGCTGCTGAACGGGAACGGAAAATTTAGAAAATCTGGAAAAAAAAGTCCCTAGCTTCCCGCGACCAGATCTTGGAAAGGCCTTGGATAAACGCGAAAATAAAATATAATAAATCCTATTTTAACGCGTCGCGCCGCACGAGCATGTTGGCAAAAGCCTTTCGCATAGCGCGAAGGGTTGTACTTCGCGACAAGTTTAAGTTTCAGAAGGATTGTGTTAGAACTTGATATTTAAACATCATTAACTCACAAATCAACCCTAATTGTGAATCAACATCAAAACGGGTGAGTTCTCAGTTGACCTTGGAGCCTTTTTAGAGCATTAGAAGCAATAGTTGAAGGTTGGAAGCACAAGGAAGCATTCGGGTCGTTTGGTTTGGCATTCGGGTTGTTTGGTTAGGTGGGGTTGGTAATGTTGGTTGTGATGGATGTTTTTAGACACTAGTATCTATCTATTTTGTTTTGGTATGTTTGTTTGGTTTGATAGGTACTGTGTATTGGTTGTTGCTTCCGTTCGCGTGAGAGAGTTTAGGAATTGTTTGCTGAGCGTGTTCGGATTGGAGGGCATATCTGAAATTGACTGGCACATTGATAGTCTCGCATATCAGCTAAGTCGTTCCACCATATTTTTTGTATATTTTATTTATTAGTTATTTATTTTTAGTTTAGGTAGTTTTGAGTCGTATTCTATGCCTGCATTATGGACAATGCAAATCTTAATTGTGGGGATCAGATATAGTGTCGTAGGGTTAAGTTGTGTCTTGAGTCAATAAAATTTTCTGAAAAATACAAAAAAAAAATCCAAAAAAATTGAAAAATAGAAAATGTTCCCGTCTTAGAAGTTTTGCAAATAAAATCGGAAAATTATAGTAGAGTTGGGCATGTTCGGGTTTCGAATAATAATGATATGAGATAATAAAGTTAAACTCATGTCTAGCTTCGGTCGCAAAACAGTTGTAAATGTATAGGTAAATACCTACACGTGTTTGCATATGTGTGGGTAATCGGTGATGATATTTTTCATAATGACTAGCACTTAATATATGTTGGTAATACGTTTTACCTACACATGGCGTTCGTGGGAACATTTCCCTTCAAAATTGACGTTCAATTAAATATTAAATTACCCACACATGCGGCAAATTTTCGTTATGTGTATGTAAATTATCCACACATATGTAAGAAACTAATGTATGTGTGGGTAATTCATTATGTTTGCCAACACATAATATTTGTAAATATATATGTTGATAGGGTGGGGTTCGGCTACAAAGTTCATTTTTCTCACAAAGTGTACAAAGTCATAAAACCCCATAATTTCAGCCATAAAACACATTCAAAACCCACAAATAGTGAAGATCATTAAAACACAATATCCAAACCCTAACAGTACATAAAAACTTCAAACACGCTATCGTAGAACTATGAACATAAAACACAACTTGATAATCAACATAAAACACACTAATGTTAGTCATTCAATAATCCAAGTCTTATCATCTAAAACAAAACATAAAACCCACCAATATGGTGTTTAAGTAATGTTCACTTTTTTATTTGTGTGTTTTGAGTTTGTTTTATGGTTGGCATTGTGGTGTTTTATGACTTTTTACACTTTGTAGGAAAAATGGACTTTGTAGCCAACTCCCACCCTATGTTGATAAATTAAGTTAAGAGAAAAATGCCCGGATAGTCCCTGTGGTTTCACCTTATTTCAGCTATAGTCCCTATCTTTCTAAAACTACTTGAATAGTCCCTGTGGTTTTCCGTTTTGTTCTCGGATAGTCCCTGGGTCTAACTTCAGTTACTTTTCTCAGTTAAGTGGGTGTTGAAATGACCAGAATACCCTTTCCTTAAAAGGCCAAACCATAGGGACTATCCGGGCACCTTTCTCTAAAAAAAATTAAAGATATAAAATAGAATTTCTTAGTTTCATTTCTGCACTTTCTTTCTCTCTCTAACTCTCTCTCCATCTCTCTTCTTTCTCTCTCTCTACAAAACCCATATAATCTGTTAAGATCAAACCCTAATTAAGGTGTGGTTAGTGATATAGAAGGTGCAAAATACAGTTAAATCATCTTCGATTGCAGGAAAAAGATGTTAGGTTTAGCGGTAATGGAGGTGTACGGTGGTGGGTGTGATGCTGATGGTGGGTGAAGGGGTGGGTGCGGCGGTGGTCCGGTGGAGGTGTAGTTGGGTGATATTCGCCGGAGTTCACCTTCTCAACGTCCTCAGAACTGGGTGGTGGGTGGTTGATTGTGGTGGGTTAGAGGCGACGGTGGGTGAAGGGGTGGGTGCGGCGGTGGTCCGGTGGAGGTGGAGTTGGGTGAATTTCGCCTGAGTTCACCTTTTCATCGTTCCTCAGAACTGGGTGGTGGGTTAGAGACGACGGTGGGTGAAGAGGTGGGTGCGGCGTGGTCCGGTGGTGGTGGGTTAGAGACGACGGTGAGTTCACCTTCCAGATCTAATCGATCTTGTGCTCATCAACCAGTTGTGGAAGTGGGAAAGATTTGTGAATTTGATCACTGTTGTACTTGACCCGTATCTGCTGTTGTGGTTGGTTCGGGACCTGTGTTGCCATTGGTGTTCATAACATACATTGAATTAGCTCAGTAGTTTGGTTGGGAGTTTAAAGGCAGTGGATTTTATGAATCTTGATTGCTTCTGCACATATGTTTGACTTTCCTAGCCTATGTAGTCATGTAAATCCATGTATTTTAGTTTCGATGATCAATCTGGTTTGGTAACCTGTGCATTTTGGAAAGTGTTAGAGCTGGGTTGTGGGTTAGTGATTGGGGAGTGTTTTGTTTGGAATAAGATGAATTGGTTGAAGAAGACGGCGGTTCTGCGCGGCGGAGACCGGTGGCGGCACGGTGGAGGGTGGAGAAGGGTGTGGTGGTGGGGTTTTATAAATAAAAATGAAGAAGATGCCCGGATAGTCCCTATGGTTTGGCCTTTTAAGGAAAGGGTATTTTGGTCATTTCAACACCCACTTAACTGAGAAAAGTAACTGAAGTTAGACCCAGTGACTATCCGAGAACAAAACGGAAAACCACAGGGACTATTCAAGTAGTTTTAGAAAGATAGGGACTATAGCTGAAATAAGGTGAAACCACAGGGACTATCTGGGCATTTTTCTCTTAAGTTAATAAATTTTTGTTTTTTTTTTTTTTAAATGACATGGGAAAATAAATATCTATGCTTTTAACAGATACATAAAAATTAAGTAAATTAAGTTTTATTTTGTTGTTTTTTTTATTTTTGAAAATGACGTGGAAAAATAAATACCTACATATATTAAAAATGTACAATATGTGTGGATATTGGATACATATAATTAGGTAAATAAATTATAATTTTAGTTTTTGAAAATGGTGTGGAAAAATGAATACCTACACGTATTTAAGATTTGAAAATATGTGTAAATATTGGATACACACTATAAGGTCATTGGTAGTCAAGTATGTTATTTATAGGTTAATTAGGATAAATTATGGTCAATTGGGTTATTCATGGTCCTTTAAGGTCGCTAGTGGATGAGTCATAAATGTTATGGTTAATTATAGCCAATGATGACAAACTATAAGGGGGTAGGGCGCTCCACGTTATCGAGCTTTATTCCATCACTAGTAATGGATTTTAGTGGAAATGTCCATCACTAGTGATGGTTTTTTTTAACTTATAAACTAACAATAAACTTGCCCATCTTTAGTCCAACAGGCCTAACATTAGGCCTGGCGCATCTTTTGGCCTATCTTTATACAGATAAACACCTAACCTCCATCACCACAAACCCTAAATCAAATCCACAACCAAAGCCTCCACACATCCGCCGCTCCTCAGCCACTCTCCACCGGAAAAAAATTCGATCAGCCACTCCTCAGCCACTCTCCACCGTAAAAATCGCTCCTCAGCCACTCTCCACACATCCGGCTCTCATCTCCACGGTAAAAAAATCACGCGTGATCATGGCAACGCGTTTTAAATTCCACGCGTGGACAACGGGGGTGGCGATGATGTTTCGCTTTATAAAACGTGTTGAACTTAGTTCATCACGCTACGCCCCGGGTGGCCTAATGGATTATTGTTAACAAGGGCCGGATTATTGTTAACAAGGGCCGTTTATGGGGAATTGATTGTTTTTTTATCATATAGGTTATAAATGGTCAAATATGGTCGGTCAGAGTCATTATTGATTAACAAAGATAAATGATGGTCAGTTGTAGTCGTTGATGGTCAATGACGGTCATTGGTTGGTGGCTTGAGTTAATGTCAGTTATGATCATTTAGAGCCAATGAAAACCTTTATAGCTAATTATTGTTAGTTAGGATCGTTTCTCGTAAATTAGTTATTTCGGGATGTTATTAGTTTTTTAGGTTTATTAAGAGCACCCGGGGTGCCGCGTGAAGAACAAAGTTTCACGCGTTACACCACGTTATACACTGTTGCCGCCTTCGTTCATCACGCGTGGACTTCAACACGCGTGGTAGCTATCACGCGTTGATTTTTTTAATATTTGTTACCTGATTGAGTGTACTGATGTGCTGAAGAGGGTTGTACTGGTGTGCTGAAGAGGGTAGAGGGGATAGGTAGGTGGTGATGGAACTGGTTGTAGTAAACCCTAGGAGCTTTTTATATGGAAAGTGTGTCAGAAAGAAGGCAATAAATTATAGTATAGGTGCTAGTGTGTAACATGGTGCTCTATATAAACACCTTTATTGTGTAAACCCTAATTTACAGCTCACAATTCAACACAAGCCTCTTTTGATTTCTATACCCTTAATATGGTATCAGAGCATGTCTCTAATTCTTAAAACAATCTATTCCAGCCATTGAACCTTCTGTTTCTCCTTCGATTTCAATCTTTTTTACAATCCATCCAATACACCGTTCTATCAACAAATCAGCCAAAGAAATAACTTTAATTTATTCTTGTTCAGTTTGATCAACACAGCCGCAATCAACAAATAGGAATTCTATTTCTTCTGATCAACACCAACAATCAATTGTTCAGAGATTCAGATCTGAACTACATTCCGTTGGAATACAGCCAATCATTCAGAACATTGATCTCAGTCACCCATTGCTTTTGCTCCGGCAATCCGCCATTAGCGAGCTTAACCACGATCTGAATCTCGAGCTTAATCCGCCATTAGCAGTTGTACCGTGATCAGTTTTTTAGGGTTTCAGAGTTTTTATTTTGGTTCCCATCACAAGCGCCCTTCTTTGATAAATACGCTACATATTTTTTGATAAATACGCCCAATTACCTTGACGACCCTAAATCTTGAACGCGAGTTCAAGTTGCCCGGTGTATTTGATAAATCACCATTAATCACTGTTAAACAACCTGAACCATCACTTGTGTCGGAACACCATTAATCACTGTTAAACAACCTCAACCATCGCTTATTTTAATAAGTAGAAGAAGAACAATCGTTGTTGTTTTCATTATAAGATACATAATGAGATAGAAGGAATGATGTGGGTGGTGGCTGAAGTTTGAGATTAGGGTTTTTGGGTTGTTTTGGTCATAGCAGAGATAAGACAGGGAGAGTAGATAGTGTGGCAGTTGTGCACAGTTTTGAAACCCTTGGTGTCTAAAAAAGGGAAAAAAGGAAAAAAAAAACAAGAAAAAGAAAAAATGGCTAATCACCTAGTCTATGAGTTGTTGAAAGACTATCCCTCAACAAGTGGGGAAGCCTATCTAACAACTCAGAAAAGCGGTGATCAAATCAACCCTTGGATCTTCGATTGTGGAGCCACTGGTATGATGACGTACGAACCTTCGGACTTCGTCTCTACAAAGAAACCAAACAAAACCCACATCAGAACTACAAATGGCGAAAATGCCTTAGTAAAGGGAGGAGGAACTATTGAAATATCTCCAAATCTAAGACTTTCAAATTGTTTATATGTTCCTTCGTTAACACCCAAATTGTTATCAATAAGTCATGTTACAAAGGAACTCAATTGCACAGTTCTAATGCATCCTCATGTTTGTATCTTACAAGACATCGAAACTAGAAAGATATATGTGGATTCGCTTCGAGGATCGATTTCTTGACCGAAGAATGCGATGAACACGTATCATGTGCGGAATCTAAGTACGTGTGTGGATCAAACACAAAGAAGTAATTAAATGTTGATTTCTATTGATATTGTAACAATATAGAACCACGAAATCAAACGATAAGAGTTTCCCCACTCAAGTCACCAAGATGTCAAATGAACAAGACCCTACAACTCTATTTATAGGCATAGCAGCTACGTACGAAGCTAACTACGAAGTGACTCAGTTCGTACGAAGTTGTCCCTTCGTACGAAGCCACAAACAACACAACATAACCTATGAATATCAGTCTGTTCGTACGAAGCTACTAAGTCCCTTCGTACGAACTGGCTTCAGAACATATGAACTTCATTATCTTCTCTGTTCAGCACCAGTCTT
Source organism: Helianthus tuberosus (assembly GCA_030545235.1). Taxonomy (NCBI): domain Eukaryota; kingdom Viridiplantae; phylum Streptophyta; class Magnoliopsida; order Asterales; family Asteraceae; genus Helianthus; species Helianthus tuberosus. The sequence continues at coordinate 2,030 of JARYGA010014093.1, read as the reverse complement.
GTCTCATCTGATTAAGCTACGATACGTGGTTGATGGAAGTGATAGACATACTTCATTCACAGACTCCCCCTTGGATATAACTGCAGTCAGTCTCGTACCTTTCTATCTCTCTCTGAGTCTTCATGAAGTGTTGACAACTTCAGCACCATAGGCTCTCCCTTTTACTCTAACAGACTCCCGTTGGATCTGCTTACTACTTCAGCTGCTCCACCTTTCAATTGACCCTTTCACCAGGCTCCCCCTTTCTTTAAGATTCAGTGCTTATCAGGATCGACACCTGGCTCTTCGATTACAAGCTCCCCTTACTTTGAGCTCGTCTTCAGACTCCCTCTTAGCCTCAGCTATCAGGATCGTAATCTAGCTTATCAACTGCAAATCTAACAATTTCAAAACAATTGTAAGATATTTGACAATTTAAGTTCAAGATCGAAAACCTAGCTCTAAACACAAATTTTTAACAGTTAAAACTATTTAGGTTCTTCCAGGATTGATAACATGGCCCTTAAACACAAATATTCAGAATCAATAACCTGGCTCTAAGTAAAGATGTAACAGTATGTAATTACCCAGGATTTCCTGACTCTTCTCCCCTTATCAACTAACTCTATAAATTTGACAGTTAAGCATCCAAAATCCTCAATAAATCATCCAAGTCTAGATTTATGACCTTGGAGATTTCATAAAATGTTTTTGATTTTTCAATTAAAATCTCAAGTTTCAAATTAATGAACTTTTTTATTTTCAGAAACATGTTCAGCATACTTAGATTTTGAAACTCAGCCTTCAGACATCGGTTGATGAAAATAAAGTAGAAAGAAAATCTTTTTGTATTTTTCAAAGTTTATGCTAAAACACACTGAATTGTGATTTTTCTGTAACATATGTCAGAGGATCATATCATTTACTCCCCCTAAAATTCAAAACATTTTAAAACAATATTTACAGACAATATTTCAAATTTTTTTGTATTTTCTGAAAATATTTACTCCCCCTAAAATTCAAAACATTTTAAAATTTCAGGGTTAGTAATCAAATTTTCTTTAAATGTAACAACCAATGTAGATAGCTTCATCTCGCCATCCATTTTCTGCTTCACATGCTCTATTTCACATAAAGTACCCCCATGATTTACAACACATTGATTTTTAACAATGTTAAAACCATTTAATCATTTGTGAAATAATCATGTTTGTTCAGCCGTGAGGGTTTCGGCGTGTATTCAATCAACATCTTTATAAAAAAATTTATTTTTGACAAATTTAAAAAACAAACATATTTTTTTATTTTTCAATTTTTGACAAAGTAAAAACATATTTTTTGGTTTTTAAACTTTTCTATTTTTAGGGTTTTTGAATTATGGTCTATTTATGTACAGAAACAAACAAACTCTCTGTTTCTCAGATACAGGGATTTGCCGCCTCCCGTGCCAGGCTACTCCGCTCTCCAATTTGACATTCAGTTGTCTTCAGAAGCATCTGCACATACACCCAATTCAATCATTTGAATAATGCAACCCAAGCCTGCTTCGACTCAGGTAGCTGAACATATGTTTTTCCAGGCAAAACTGCAAAATTTCGTTCATTTATCTCAAAAATATTCTCTTTAGTTACCTCATTCACAGAAGTCTTTTGCTTTACCACCCAGATTTGTCCTTTTAAAACATTCCTTTGATAAAATCTTGAATCATTTTGAATGTTTTGTTTTATCAAATCAGTTTTAGGTTTCCAAAATTGGTGTGGCTTTATCAAATCAGTCGTTGTTTTCCAACTTTGTTTAGTCTTAAATCTGGGTGTCACTGGTTTCCAAAGTTTGTTGTGATTCAGCCTTTGATATTTTTGGCTTCCAAGTTTGTTTTGTTTCAAACTTGGTTGACTTCTGATTCACAACATCAGACTTCTTTTTCTCAACAACAGGTTTAAGATTTGGACACTTACGACCAATATGTCCAATTTGATCACACTTAAAGCATGTTCTCTTTGAAACATCTTTAACCCGTTGTTGTTTCTTTTGAGCATAGAACTCTTCATTAG
>JARYGA010014092.1:0-24585 GCA_030545235.1 Helianthus tuberosus | reverse complement strand
AAGTAAAAGTACTCTAAATGTGAAGCATATGAGATCATTAGAACATGATGAAGTTAGAATGATGTTGGGTTGTTAAGCATAGGTCATGGTGTTAGTTGTAGAATTATGTTACTAGAATGAACGGAACTGAATATGTTTGGTGTGTGCATATAACTAGATGATCATGTGGTTGTATGCTTATTGCATCGTGAGTATGAAATGTATATAGTGTCATTAGTATAGTCTACTATAATGACATGGATGTATGAGGTTAAGTCGAAAGTTCATATGATAAATCGTTGACTTTCTGAAAGTCAACTGTGCATAAGTAGCAATGTTAGACTTTTTGTCACAATTGTAATGTTATAGAAAGTCATATGATGCGTGTTATATCCATATGTGTTATATGTGATGACGTGACGAATTATATGAGTTTGAAAAGATTGACTTGTGGAAATATGCCTTATGCTTGTTAGAATTGACTAATGAAAGTCAAATGTGAAACATGAATTTGATATGATCGTTAATATGTATAATCATGTGTGCTAACAAGAATGTGAATGCGATGACATGAAAGTATACGGATCATGTCAAGATGGATGGAAGCATGGAATGCTAACAGGTCAAAAGGAGGCGAGGAAACGGATGCGAATACGGACACTTAAGGTAAGTGATTTCCGGAATCACTTCTTATTTATAAATGAAGTTTGGTATGTTGTATACAGAGAACTGATGTGTGTAAAATGCAACATATAAATTACATCAAATGTGGCATAAAACTAACCCTTTTTTAGTACTAATGTTGGAAAAAGTGTGCTTTTGTCTTCCTTTTGTATTTTTAGGGTTAAAAGAGCTTAAATGAACAAAAGAAGCAAAAATGCAGCCAAATCTAACAATAATACAAGAAAAGGAATAAACGTGGCATGCCCGACCCCTCAACAGCATCTTCCCAAGCAAAAACAAGAGATCAGAATGCTGAACACGCCCCGTGCTCATTGAACACGGGGGCGTGCCCAAGTGTCTGCAGAAAAGACAAAGTTGTAGAAGCTTCTATTTCCCAACACGGGGGCGTGCCCAGTGGACACGGGGCCGTGGTCAACGCTAAGATTCGCAAAATCCAAGCAAATCTTGATAGTACAGATACGCTTCTGCACACGGGGCCGTGCCCAGCAGACACGGGGGCATGGTCAACTAATGCAGACAAACTGCATTTAATGAAGAAAGAGAAGATGGATGGACACGGGGCTGTGTCCGAGCTTCTTTGCAGGCTATAAATAGAGGTGCTTGGTTCACTTCAAAGGCATCCCTTGGCAAACCACCTCTCTCACACTTCACCCACCCACCACCGCCACCACCATCACAACCCACATCCACCACTATCATCCATCATTCATCATAGAGTGTGTGTAGTAGTCTCGGGATCTGATGAAACAATGGTTAACCTGGTGGGGTTAACTCACTGGTCTCGTCGAGTAAGGTTAATCCCTTCTTTCCGAGGATCGCTGGCTAGATCGTCCGCTGGTTGGTTTCCTGCACAAGGAAACAAGCCTTGACTCGTAACAAGGAGAATGGGGTGGGGGGTGCTCCTTGTTACCACTCTCCGGCGTGAGAATCAGTAATTTGCTTGGGAAGCAAAGTGTGATAGTAGTAGTAGTGAGAGAGTTGAGAAGTGATACCTCAAACCTGGTTTGGGATGGGTATTTATAGCCGAGGAGTGAAGGAGGGTAGTTGAGTAGCTAGTTTGACATCGCACAGTCTTTTGTAGGTGTGTTAGACCTATCAGTTATGGTGGTGATGCCACGTCCTACTGTGGTGTCAGACTGTTGCATACGTGTGGGCTAGTAGGCGACTGTTCTCAGTGCCACTTGCACTGAGTGTCAGACCCACTTGCCTTGTAGGCAGGATGCGGTGCCAGGCCGCATCGCTGTTTGCGTTCACTTATGTTGTTCCCGCGTTCGTTGTTCTATCCAGGATGTATACGGGATGCGGTGCCATGCCGCATCTCCGCTTAGTGACTGTTACTGTTGTCCAGATCCCTTGTTGTGACGAAAATGTTCATAGGATGCGGTGCCAGGCCGCATCGCTATGCGTAACATCTGTTTTCGTACTTAAGGCAAGTCTTCTCATCACTGGACAGATTGGACCGCTGTGTTTGCGCGTGCCTGCACGGACACAGGTAAGTTATTGCTGGTGGGGGTTTTTTATAAGGGTAATGGTCACTCGCGGTCATACTGACGCGAGATCTGGGACCATACCCCTTCAAGTCCCCCCAGTCTAGTGTTTCTTCCTTATGCAAGTTGCATGTGGGAGGAATACTGGACTATGGTGTCTAGAAGGTAGAATATGGGCCATGCGGATGGCTCCTACTTTCATTAAATCGAGTTGCTGACCATTTGGTCGGTAGGCCTTTCGAGTGGATTGTTTCTTCCTTTGAGAAGGATGTCTAGTGAGCAAGTTCCGTTTGATGCGGAATTCTCAGCCACGGACTTGACTCTTGGGCTACCTTTTTCTGATGTCATCAGCCACCTGTTGGTGTTTCGAACCAACCTTTGTAACGGTGACTGAAGATGTTGACAGAGTTCGAACCAACCTTTGAGATGGTGACGGAAGGTGTTCCGCAGGGTTCGAACCAACCTTTGAGATGGTGACGGAAGGTGTCCGTTACCCCAACTCTAGTTGTAACCTCTGTGTCGGCTTATGCAATGTTTGTAAGTACTTTGCTCAAGCTCTATGTTCAACTGGACATTCAACAATGATCCCTGTTTTGTGGGGTGTTCGTTTTCCAGTTTAGCTCTCTAGTAATCGCACGTCCTCTGCGGTTTAGCTCTCAAGTAACCGCACGTCCCTTGAGGTGTAGCTCTCAAGTAACCGCACGTTCTTTGCGGTTACCTTGTTGCCGCACCATGCTAGCCATGTGCGTTTGAGCTACGTGGGGTAGTTGCGTCATTGTTGGCCGTGTTTGGTCGAACAATGTGAATCTGTACTATGGGCAGATAAACATGGTCATAGGCATGGTGGTGCCCACCATTGTTTATTCTATGCGGTCCATAGGTGGGTAAGTAGTCATAAGCAGACTTGTTACCACCGTTCTGGAGCCACTTTCCTTCACTCTTTGGCGGGAAGTAGTTTTCCTTTAAGTAGTGTCACCGGAGGAGATCACCTTAGATGTTTGGGAAGTTGGTTGAAACTCTTCCGCATCCGTTTTGTAACCACTTTCCTTTGTGCTTAATTGGAAAGCGGTTTTCCTTGAAGTAGCTTTGCTCAACCGCGTGGTGGTTTAGTTGTGGCTCTTCCGTAGCTACCGTTCGCATAGTTGCGGTTTGTAGCAGCTACCCATGAGTGGTTGCGGTTTGTAGCAAAGAACTTGCTTCTAGAAGTCTTGTAGCCTGGATGTGGCTCTTGAAGGATCAGGAGTCAGGGTTGCTGATGTGCGGTTGCCCAACATACTTGTCCTTTTCCTTAAGGAGAAGCTGTTTGCGTTCCCTCCGTGGTTGTGAACCGGACATGAGGGATTTGAAGCCTGAAGAAGTTTGTATGGAATGCGGTTGGCCGCATCCTGAGAAACGGTTTTTGCAGTCCAAAGAACCGCGCTGGTTCTGAGTATCTGACACACCTGTGCGGGTTCGTGTGTGTCATCTCCGCATATTCCACGTGTGCTCGTGGGTATGTGCGGTTATTGTTTATACCCCTTTATATAATTTAGAGATATATATTTTTTCCTTTTTTGAGGGGTATGTAAAAAACGACATGCGGTATGGGTTATGGTGCGGTAAACCAGAGAAACCGCATGCCGCTTATGTTTTGGATAATGTTGTCGCTTTCTGTTGCATACGTCATGATTGCACGTGTGGTTTGTTGAAAGTTGGTAGGATTCTGACATGTGATGATCTGAAAGGACGTTTCCACTGCCCGAGGTCATAACTGCACTGTAGCAAGTAGTCTAAAGGTCTTTTCTGTCAGGCGCGTAGACGGCCACGAGCGTGATAACCGTCAGCGGATATGTCGCTGCACACGTGGCGTCTCGTGGTTGGCCTATTTTGAACGTGATAAGTCGGTTTCCTGCATCGCATTAATTGCGATGAGTATATAAGGGGAAACCGTTTTTTGGTTTCCTCACTTGTTCAAATTTTTCAAAAATTCTGTTGAAAGAAAAGAGTATTCCGTTCATCTTCTCCGACCAATCTGTCTGTACTTCCGGTGGTTTTCTGAGTTTTCTCGTAAACTCAATACTTCTCTTCTTTATATATCTCGATGGCTGAACCATCCAATCCACACAATGTGGAGGGTGAAAACCCGGCACATTCTTCTCCGGTGGGTGGTGAAGAAGAAGACGACGGTGGTAGTGCCCCCGGTGGTGGCCTACCACCTTTGAAGTGGTCAAAGGTGCTGTTTAACCGACTGATGACCAGCATCCAGATGCCCCATGAGTTTGGGGCTGTTTATCCTCAGGAAGGTGACACCGGTGCCTGTGCTCCGGCCGGTCATGTCACCATGTGGGCCAATTCATTCACTGATGGTAACCTTGGTTTACCATTAACCGTTTTTGTTGCTGAGGTCCTGGAGTATTACAAGGTCCATATCTCCCAGATGAGCCCTTTTGGGATGATTCGTATTAGGAACTTTGAGTACACTTTTCGTGCTCTTGGTTTGCCGGTTACCGTTGATAATTTCCGGGGGTTCTACCAGTTGACGGTGAACACCGGGTTCTTTTCTTTCAGCCAACGGTATGGAACCACCAAGCTGATGACCCCACCCAAGGGTATCACAACGTGGAAGAGAAAGTTCTTCTATGTTAAGGCTGCCACGGTTGTTGCCAATATGGCCTTGCGGAATGTTAATGAGCCTATCCCTGCGGAGGATATTGCTATTCCTAGTGCGGAGACTGCGGAGTGGTTCCCAAGGTTGAGGACTATTGAGCATAAGCAACTAGACAACAATGAGTTGTGGGTGCTGCGGATGATGTTGACTAGGCCTGATAGGCATGCAAGGCCCGTTGTGCGGGAAAAAACTGGTGGTAAGTGTTCTTACACTTGTGCGGTTTCTTTATTCCTTTGCTTGTTATTGATTTGTACATGTATTATCATAAGTTGCTGAATTGTGGAAGATATTTGATCCAACCTTTACCGGCAAGGTTGATATTGTTAAGTGTGCGGAAGGTGAAGGTTTTAACCTGGCGATTGTCCACAACTTTCGCGTTCCTACACGCGATGCACTGATCGCACCCCTGCCGCAAGGCAAAGGTATAATCCATAACCTTCTTTCTTGCCTTATAAGGTTCAGCTTGCTGATTTTCTACATGCAGGTACTCTTGGGGTCCTTGGTAAATTTGAGTCAAAGGGTGCCCCCAAAAAACATGCAGAGAAGAAGCAAGTGGATAAACCCGTGCGGGGTCGCGGCAAGAAGAAAACTGAGGCTACTGTTGTTCCGCCTTTGGTGCCGCAGGCGGCAGGTATCTCTCGTTCTCATATCCGCAGATATACCGATTACGTGGTAGTATCTGACACCCTCGAGGGTTTGGGTGTTCCAGGTGGTGGTGCGGCTGTAGGTGGGACCTCTACTGGTTCCAAGCCTGCTGATGAGAAGAAGAGAAAAGCAGAGAAGGCTGTTGATGCCGGTGAGAAAAAGAAGCCGAAGATACAGACCAGACGCGCGGCTTTTGTGGGACCTAGGAAGCCTGTGATTATTCCTGGTACGTAATTCATAACTTTTACAAGTATTTTGTCTTTGCACTTGTATTTTAAAGTCTTTTTTCTTTGATTGCAGAACCGCAAGATGAAGGGTTTTCATATTTTGATGCTCCGCATTCCCCTCCGCGTGACACAGCTGCGGATGCGGGGGTTAAAGTGGTGCCTGAACCCTCTGCGGGGGCGGAGGATACTGGGAAGGGGCCTGCGGCCAAGATCTATGATACGGTAGACTCTGCTGATAATCTGATCTCCCCGCAGGACACTGATGATCTGAACCTGAAGTTTGCTTATACTGAGAGGAAGAAATCTCCTACTGCTGAGAAGGCTTCTGGTTCCGCTTCTGGGGGTGCGGGTTTTACAGAGACTCCTATTCAGCCCGACGAGTCTGAATTGGAGTTTTATTACCGCACCTATACTGAAGACCGGGCCATGACCTATCACCGCCCCCCATGGACTATAATGCAAGGGGATGATATTATTGCTGACCCCTCCGCGTGTAGGGAGATTTTGGGTGGTTTGGGCACCCCTTTTGAAGTCAACCGGGCCCGTTCTTTGTCAAGCGAGGTCCAGATTAACCAACTCTCCTCCATGCTTGTGGGGAGTTCCGTAATGGCGGTTGCCATTATGGAAAATTATAAGGTCTTGGGGCGTAAGGAGGAGGAAAATACGCGCTTGCGGGCTGAGGCCGAAGAGTTGGTGAAGGCTGCACGTGAGGGTGCAGAGCAGCTTGAACGGGACAAGGCTGCCTTTGAAAAGCGTAAGCAGACTGAAGAGTGGGCTGCAACTGCTGAGCTTAAACAGGTTCGTACCCTTGCAAAACTGCTTTCTGATGAGCGCAAGAGTTGGAAAGAAACTATTTCTAGTGAGCGCAAGACACTTTCTGATGAGCGCAAGGCTTGGAAAGAATCTTGGGCCAAACAGAATGAAACTCTCTTTCGTGTTCGCCAGGAGCTTGTTAATGCCAAGGCAGCGAATGCTGCTTTGGTTAAGGAGAAAGCTGCAGCTGATGCGGCTGCCCAAGAGGCCAAGGAAGCGGAGGCTCGCCTTGCCAAGGCTCTTGAAGAGGCCAAGTAGGCGGAGGTCCGCGCTGCAAGGGCTCTTGAAGGGGCAAATGTTGATCGCACCAGTTTATCCAAAACTATCCTGGGCCTTCAGGTATAGTTTTTTTTTTTGTTATTGAATTTGTACATGTCTTACAAGTATGTTGATTATATTTGTATACTTGTGTTCTTCTTGAAAAAAGGCTGAAGTGCGGAGCCGGGTGGCCGCTGTTGAGGAGGTTTCTGGCCGTGCTGCTGAAGCTGAAGCGCGAGCAAGAGAGGCTGAAGAGGCTAGAGATAGCCTTGCTTCTTCACTTGATCTGCTCAAGGCCGATCGCGAGTGGATGCGTATGCACGGTATCGGGCATGTAAGTATCCGTTGCTTTTGCTATGTTTTTTAGATTTCTCCTTGATAACCATACGATTCTTGTTTCGCAGATTGTTACGGCCATCCTTGACGCGCCTGAGAATGTGGCAGGTGTCAATGAGATTAGGGATCGCGCCCGGGATGCCGGTTTTAAAGCTGGCTACAACCGTTGCATTGGTCATATAAATGTTTTGGCCCATGGCGAATACACTGATGAAAGGTCTGGGTTCCATGGTGTTGACACTGAAGCGCTTCTTGCTGCCGCTGTTGCGGCGTATAACGACACGCCCATTGCTGCTCTTGAGGAGCTTAATGAGTGCCTAGAGGCAGAAGACTATGTAGACCGCTTGCGGGTGTTGTACGCTGATGAGGAAGATGAGGAAAAGCCTGCTGTTGAGGGCAAGGATGGTACGGGTTCCAGCGGGACAAAGAAAGACTAGGCTGGCCTGCATGCCTTTTTTGTTTCCTCATGTAAATGTCAAAAACCTTATGTAAATCCCTTGTGCACCGCGTAGGTGTAGGAATTTTTTGGATATAAAGTTTGAACCGTTTCAAATTATACAAGTATTTTTACTACTTGCATGTGTGAACTTGTATGAGTTAATGTTAATGTGAATTAATACCAAGTCTGTATTTGCCTTTTGCATGTCTAGATGATATGCAAGTAAACTCTATACCATTGCCGTATGAGTTAGTCAATTCCTGTTTTTATCTCGTTAGGGTTTAGGAATTGTATAGGTTTTGTGAAAACCGTGTTTGCATTGTTGGCCTATTACAATACTTGCGTGTGGTCACCACTCTGTGTGGGTATCGCGAATGAAGATTTTGCCAATCTGTTTTTGCAGATACCGCAGAGTGGGACACGTATTTGTAATAGAAGTAAATAAACAATATTGCATTGAATCGTTTATTTATTTATTTGCAAATGGCCTGCGGCCCGATTGGTTACATGGTGAATATAAAAAACATGGCTTACATGTAACAACGTCGAAGCTGTTGTGCATTCCATGTGCGTGCGATAGTTTCACCTTCTAAAGTTTGCAGTTTATACGCGCCTTTGCCCAGGACCTCTTGGATGAGGTAGGGTCCTTCCCACTTGGGGGCAAGTTTCCCTGGGCGTTCTGCGTTGGATGCTTCATTGTTACGAAGGACGTAGTCTCCTGGGTTGAAGGTACAAATGCGGACGCGTGTATTGTAGTACTTTTCAAGTTTGGTTTTGTACTTGGCCTCATTGATGGCAGCGTTTTCACGCCTTTCTTCCAGTAGGTACAAGTCAACCCTGCGTTCCTCATTGTTGTCTATCTTGTTGATAGCCAACATCCTATGTGAGGGGAGACCTACTTCTGCGGGGATCATTGCTTCAGTGCCATAGACCAGGCTGAAGGGTGTCTCACCGATACTTGTCTTTGGGCTTGTCCTGTGGGCCCATAAGATACTTGGGAGTTCATCTACCCAGCCGCGTCTGGCTGTTCCCAACCGAGCTTTGATGCCTTCGACTAAACTTTTATTGATACTCTCGACTTGGCCGTTCCCTTGCGGATGCGCCACTGAGGAGAATATGTGTTCAATGTTTAGTTCCTTCAGCCATTTTTGAAAGTCATCGGCAGCGAAGTTGGTACCATTGTCGGTAACAATGCACATTGGTAGACCGAAACGGCAGATGATATGTTCCCAGACAAATTTCCTTGTTATCATAGCGGTGGTTGAGGCGAGTGGTTTTGCCTCTACCTATTTTGTAAAGTAATCAACAGCCACTATGATAAATTTCACTGCACCTGGTGCGTCTGGGGAATGGTCCCACCACATTGATTGCCCATTTTTGGAATGGCCATGCGGTGGTGACGGATATCAGGTTGTTCTTGGGGCGCAAGGTCTTGGGAGCATTCCGTTGACAATTAAAACACTTGCGCAAGACTTTAACTGCGTCCAGGTGCATGCCGGGCCAGTAGTATCCGGCATTCATGATTTTGGCCACCATCATGCGTGGGCCCGCGTGTATGCCACATATTCCTTCGTGTATTTCTCTGATATGGTACGTGGCATCTTGAGGGTCGACGCATCGTTGGAGTGGTCCCATGTATGATTGACGGTATAAGATACCGTCTCCCATTTGGTAATGACACGCTCTGTATTGCAGCTTGTGTGCCTCTGCCTTGCTTTCGGGAGTAACACCTGATTGTAAGTATGCAATGATCGGTGTCATCCAGGATGTTGTACCGTACTGGATGACATTGACTTGGCGCAGGGGTACTGAGGGATTTTGCAGAACCTCGATGCGTACCTCTTTTGCCAGGTGTTGGAAGCTGGTGGATGCAAGTTTTGATAGTGCATCCGCGGGTTTGTTATCACTCCTGTTGATATGGCGGATATTGAAGGAAGTGAACTTTGATTTCAGTTGCAAGGCTTGTTCGAGGTAGAGGATCATGATATCCCCTTTTGCGGTATAGTCGCCGCGTATCTGCCCTGCAACCAATAGTGAGTCGACGTGTGCTTCCAAATGTTTGACGTCGAGTTTGACTGCCAGACGCAGCCCTGCCAGTAGGGCCTCATACTCTGCCTCGTTATTCGTGCTTTGGAAATCAAGGCGGATTGCATAGGTAAGTTCTTGGCCGTCGGGGCTGACGAGTCGCAGACCTGCACCTGCACCATCTTCGTTGGACGCACCATCCGTATATAGTGCCCAGGTTTCTGCGGAGGATGGTAGTGATGTAGGGTTTTGTTCTTCTTCGCATTCTTGAATGCGGTTTGCTGGTACTTCAGCAACGAAATCAGCCAAGACCTGGCCTTTGATTGCGGGGCGCGGCTTATAGTTCAGTGAAAGTGCGCCCAACTCGATTGCCCATTTTGCTAACCTCCCGGAGATCTCGGGTTTGGATAGGATCGGGCCGATCCTGTAGTTGGTTAACACTGTGATGACGTGGTTTGCAAAGTAACGTCGTAATAGTCTCGACGCGTGCACTAGTGCCAGTACCAACTTCTCCATGATGGAGTACCTTGTCTCTGGGTCATTGAGCATTTTGCTGATGTAGTAGATGGGTGTTTGAACTCCTTCCCGCTCCACTATGAGTACCGCGCCTACCGCGTTGTCCGCGGCAGATAAGTACAAGATAAGTGGCTCATCCTTATGTGGTGCAGTTAGAGTTGGGAGTTGAATCAAACACTCTTTCATCTCCCGGAAAGCTTTTTCGGCCTCTGCGGTCCATTGGAATTGCTCATTTTTTAAACAGCTCCGCAGGGTCTTGATGAAAGGATAAGACTTAGCTGCATGGTTGGCTAAGAATCTATTAAGTGCGGCTAGCCTGCCGGCTAGTCGTTGCATTTCCTTCATCGTAGAAGGCGATGGTATGCGTTCGATCGCCTGTACTTTTTCCGGGTTCACCTTGAACCCATCTTTGGTTACGATGAATCCAAGGAACTTGCCTTCTTCCATTCCAAACGAGCATTTCCCTGGGTTGAGCTTCATGTTGACGCTTCGCAGAGTTTGGAATGTTCTTTCAATATCGTTGAGCATGGTGTCTTCTTCCATGGTCATGACGACCAGGTCGTCCATATAGATTTCGACACTTTTGCTGATTTGACCGCGGAAAGTGTCGTTCATCAATTTTTGATAGGTTGTGCCTGCGTTGCGCAACCCGAACGGCATTTTTGTATATCAGTAGTTCCCAGTAGGCGTGCGGAATGCCGTTTTATCTTCGTCGTCGATTGCCATCTGTACTTGGTGGTAGCCTTTGTAATAATCGAGGAAGCACTTCCATCGAAATGGTACGAGGTTATCGACCTTTTCGTCGATCTCCGGAAGTGCGTAACAATCCTTGGGGCAGGCTTTGTTGAGATCTTTATAATCGACGCACATGCGCCAGCCCCCGGATGGTTTTTCTACCATGACTGGGTTTGACAACCAAGTCTGGTATTTGACTTCCCGCAGTATACCTGCGGAGAGCAGTTCTTGGACCTGCTCATGCATCGCCTGGTTCTTTGCTGATCCAAGGTGGCGTTGGCCTTGGATCACGGGATTGATACCTGGCATGGTATTCAAGAAATGTTGCGCGATTTCGCGTGGTACCCCTGTCATAACTGCGGGTGTCCACGCAAAAATATCCTGGTTCCTGAAGAGGAGCTGCTTCAGGTGTGCTTTGATGGTAGGGGACAAGGCGTGGCCCAGCGTAACTGTTTGCTCTGGGTGTCTTGCATTAAGAACCCATTTTTCTGGTTGAGTGTCGGGGGTAGGCCTTGCTACCTTGGCCGGACGCAGCTCGTCTGTAGACATAACTTCTCTTCGGGCGTATATTATCGCGATCCCCGTCTCGGTTGGAAAACCGATGGCAGAGTGGGGGACGGATGTGATCATGTTGAAGTCGCCCTGGGATTCCCTCCCCAGAAGTACGTCGTATTTGGAGGTGTGAGGTAGAACCATGAAGTTTACCTCCTCCGTTCGTGTGTGCCTACCATTGGTGAGGCGCACAGGAAAAGTGATTTGGCCCAGGGGGAATACGGTTTCCCCCGCAAACCCGGCCAACGGGTAGTCCACCGGCTGCAACCGATCTTTGTCTTCTTGATCGAATTGGTTGAAGCACTGCTCGTATATAATATAGGATGTACTGCCCGGGTCGATGAATAATCGCTCGGTGCAGTAGTGAGCCAGGTGACCTGTAATAACGACGGTGCGCGTGTCGCGCGGTCCGCCTCAGACTTTTGGAAAGACGACTTGCTCGTCTTTCCAGTCATTGTCCGGTCTTCTTGCCGCCTTGCGCGGTCTTCCTTTTCCTCCATTGATCATGTGGGTAGAGGCCACGTACATGGTCCTCTTACCCGTGGAGGTGCCCTTGTTGTGGGGGGTGATGCGCTTGGTAGCTTTTTGTGCGCCTGGCAACAGGTGTTGCAGTTTCCCTTCTTTTAGGGCTCGCTCAATCTCCAGTCGGAGACTGATGCAGCTATTTGTTGTGTGGCCATTGTCCTTGTGATACTCGCAGTAGAGTGCGAGATCCTGGTTCTTTTTGGACTTCATTGGTTGGGCCGGTCGCAGGAATTGCGCGTCCGTAAGGAGGACGTCGCTTGGCGACTGGTTGATCTCGGTCCAGCTACGGTCCCGAGACTCTTTCTTTGACGCCCGGTTTTCTCGTTGGGCGTTGATTGTAGCCCTTGCGTCGGGCTGATTGTTACGCGGGACATATGGTCTGGAGTCGCTGCCGCAATTCCATGTGTCCCGGTTGCGTTTGTTGTTGCGCTTATATTCTTGGTGGGAGGACTGGCCTTCCGTTTGGGGCTGTGGCTTTGATACGTGTGGTTTGAGGGACCGCTGAGTTTGGGCGTACGTTTTGACCGCAGCCATGACATCTTCCCATTTTTTAGGCAAGCCGTCCTTGCCGGAGATAGTCATAACCATTTGTTCGTCTTTAACGGCAACGATAAAATGGTTGCGTGCCATTTGGTCTGCCACGTCGCCTATTTCCAGGCATTCTTTATTGTAACGGACAACGAACGCCTCAATCGATTCGTTGTCTCTGCGCCAGATGTTCATGACGTCCATGTTATCACGTTCATGACGTCGTTGCTGGCAAAAATGTGCGAGGAACTTTGCCTGTAAGTCCTCGAATAAGGTCAGTGACCCTGGTGGTAAAGAATCGAACCATGCCCTGGCCAGGCCTGTTAGGGTCTGCGGGAAGAATTGACACCAAGCGGGTTCATCCCACCTGCCGTTGCACCCAGCGCCGGTAAAGATGTTCATGTGGCCATCTGGGTCGGCTGAACCGTTGTACTTCCCAATGTTTAATGGGAATTTGGTGGTGGTGACATCGGCGTTGGCAATCTCCGGGACAAACTTGGAGTTTTCAGCCGCAGATTTCGGCCTTTAGGGTTGGCTCTGGTGGCGCTTTGCAGCGCGAAGGTATGTAGTACGGGGGTGAGTGGGAGGAACATAGTTGTGTCCTCCCGGTCTACTGCTGGTAGCATGAGACTCCCCGCGGTATGTACCGTCGTCGGGATCGGTGTGGCCCTGCCCTTCATAGTGGGACTGAGGTCCCAGCCGGCTATGGATGCCGGGGCCATGGTGGGCTGTAGACTGTCGTCTAGTTTCGCCATGCGGGCCTAGGCGACTATGTACATGGCCCCTGCGGCGGGACCCATATGAAGAATCGTCCTCATCGAGTGTGCGGACGTCGCAGTAAGAGGAACCGCGGTCTTCCTGCCTGCTTCTGGAGGCCGGATGTGTTGGGGCCCTGCCGTCGTATTGTAAAGTACGGCCCGCAGGGGTATGCGGTGATGGGGTAGGCCCCGCAGATACTTGTGCTTCTGCGCAAGCTCTGTTGTATGTTGCGGCCAGCATAGCTTGTTGCTGGTCGTACCAGGTATGAAGGTTCATGCCTGGAGGTATCATGGAAGCATATTGTGATAGATCGTGTCTAAACTTAAGGGATGCGCCCCCTTGCGTTGATGTGCCGATATGTTCAGCATTTGGGGCTAGGGGGATGGTCCCCGTAGGCCCTTGGTTTTCGGGGTTTAGGTTATCCCCAGTAGTGTTGTTTAGACGATCAGACATGATTTTCGGGAAGAAAAAGATGGTTGAAAAAAGTGCTAGGAGTAGCGGTGGGCGCCAATGATGAAACAATGGTTAACCTGGTGGGGTTAACTCACTAGTCTCGTCGAGTAGGGTTAATCCCTTCTTTCCGAGGATCGCTGGCTAGATCATCCGCTGGTTGGTTTCCTGCACAAGGAAACAAGCCGTGACTCATAACAAGGAGAATGGGGTGGGGGGTGCTCCTTGTTACCACTCTCCGGCGTGAGAATCAGTAATTTGCTTGAGAAGCAAAGTGTGATAGTAGTAGTAGTGAGAGAGTTGAGAAGTGATACCTCAAACCTGGTTTGGGATGGGTATTTATAGCCGAGGAGTGAAGGAGGGTAGTTGAGTAGCTAGTCTGACATCGCACAGTCTTTTGCAGGTGTGTCAGACCTATCAGTTATGGTGGTGATGCCACGTCCTGCTGTGGTGTCATACTGTTGCATACGTGTTGGCTAGTAGGCGACTGTTCTTAGTGCCACTTGCACTGAGTGTCAGACCCACTTGCCTTGTAGGCAGGATGCGGTGCCAGGCCGCATCGTTGTTTGCGTTCACTTATGTTGTTCCCGCGTTCTTTGTTCTATCCAGGATGTATACGGGATGCGGTGCCATGCCGCATCTCCGCTTAGTGACTATTACTATTGTCCAGATCCCTTGTCGTGACGAAAATGTTCATAGGATGCGGTGCCAGGCCGCATCGCTATGCGTAACATCTGTTTTCGTACTTAAGGTAAGTCTTCTCATCACTGGACAGATTGGACCGCTGTGTTCGCGCGTGCCCGCACGGACACAGGTAAGTTATTGCTGGTGGGGGTTTTTGATAAGGGTAATGGTCACTCGCGGTCATACTGATGCGAGATCTGGGACCATACCCCTTCAGGATCCAAGATTGATCGTAAGAGTTCTTGACAATCAAATGCCATGTTTGCCTAAGTCTCTTACATCACTTGGTGAAAACAAGCATTTAGTGTAATACTTTTTATTTTTAATCTTTTCGCACTTTTTATTTGGTTATGTATTAATGACTTTAATAACTAGTTTCTTATGTTGAAGGTGAAACTTCCTTATCATTTATCCGTGGTGTCTTGGCGTTATTTTACTCTCTATATAAAATAAAAGATTTACACCATTCATATCTCCACAGTCTATATGGAGATATGTTGGCTACCTGGTCGGGGGTTAAGGGAATGGTTTGGTAAGCGTCTTGCCTTGTTCAGTGTATAGATCCTGCAAGGACCTGGGTCAAGCTTAGTAGGACCTCCTTCAATACCCACTGGTATTGGATGGCGGGGGTTCGAATTTCTTGATCCCCTCATATGTAAACTACTATTAAAACATTAACCCTGCTACTTAGGATTGTATCTCTGCTGACTCAAACTACTTAGCCGAGGGTAACGTCACCTTCAAAAGAGGGGCCTACCACATTACGCATTAATAACTTAATTAATTATCTTTCAATAATCCAACCCTTTAGGATTGTATCCTTGCTGACTCAAACTACTGGGGTGAGGGTAACGTCACCTTCAAAAGAGGGGCCTACTACTATAACTAAGATAATCTCTTAAAAAGTGCAAAAGTGCGGAAATAATCAAAGGTTACACTAAAGGCGAGTCGGATCCAAGTGATTCATCTTGTCTATCTGTTTTTATTTTTAATTTTTATTTTCAGCATTTTTAGTTTTTATTTTCATTTTTAAACCTTTTTTCTAAAATTTTGATTTGATTAGACGTTGAGGATAAATCGGTACTAAAAGCTCTTGTGTCCTTGGACGACCTCGGTATCTTACCAACGCTATACTACGCTCACGATGGGTGCACTTGCCCATATGTGTGTTTAGTGTTAGTAAAATATCGTGTTTTATAAATTTAAAACTTGACTAAAGTGTAAAAAGGGCTAAAAATATACATTAAAAACTATATAACACGCACACATCAAGTTTTTGGCGCCGTCGCTGTCGCAACCCCCGATCCCTAATCCCTGGGAACGGGCGGCCGCGAGCCAGTTTCAGTGGTATCGCGTATTGTCTAATTTGGCAGCTGAAATTTTCATCAGGACCGTAGTTAGGAAATATTTGATCAGAGTAAAATACCACATTTCCATAATATTAAACATATGGGATAAACCCAAGTTCATAGTACACACATTTTCATAGGAATAAATCCTATTTTATTTAATAAAAACATCTATTTTATTTTAGGTAACTTTATTGCCACTTTTCCAAGCCTTCAGTGCTGTCCAGCTGGCTTCTATTTGGCTTTCATAGTTTGTTACCTGAAACGCGTTTTAAAAACATTTGTCAGTGGGAAATACTGGTGAGTGAATCCCAGTTTAATCAAGTTTCAATAAAACCCAGTGTACAGTATTGAGGGTGATCTTACAATTACATTTGTTTCCAAGACATAACAATTAACATCCATGGTACTGTCAAACCCGACTTGTGGAAATGTTACTCCTTGACCAGGTGGTAACAAATTTTGTATACAAAACCCCAACATACTCATGATAATTGTATTCTTACAAATACTCAATAATTGTTATTCGCATGGAAAAGTATTTAAGGTTTTGTAAAAACAGTTAACAAAAGGTTTACAAAAAGTGGATCAACTTACATTGCTGTCTTAGATTTTCCGTAAGGGTTTCCTGGTTACAATCTATAATTTACACAAATGCACACGCCCGTTAGTATAATAACCCATTTTAACATTAGTAATACCCTCCCCGAGACGACATTCCAACGACTACGTCGGGCAGAACCACGACAGCCGTTACGGAACCCTAGATCAATCGGGCAGCGTATCTAATACGTATCCAGGGGTTATAATACTTACAACGGAGCAGAACTTCGCTATTTAGGGGGTATAATACCCGTATAATAAGCCTAATATTCAGATTTGAGAGAAAAGAAACGTTCGTGAGTGAGTTCGAATGAAATCCGATGGCCTGCTTATATAGTTGCTGAGTCTGGTTCTCTCGCGGCCCGCGTAACACAAGGGCAGGGCCTACGCGGCCCGCGTTGACTCCAGGTCAACATGTAGCCCATCCGGATCAGCCACTAGACTCGACATGTGTTGGGCCATGTGGCCGCACCGGGCTGTGCCACCTTCTGAGCCTCTCACGGCCCGCGTAAGGGTTATGGGTTATCTTACGCGGCCCGCCTCAACTTAAATTTTCAGTTTTTAATTATTTTTAATACTATTTAATGTATTCGGGGTTCGTTTTCACGTATGAGGTGTATTTTGGGACATATTGGGATATTTTAAAATATACTAGGGTGTCGGAAATATTATGAGGGTGTCGGTTTTATTGAGGATTGTTACATCCTCCCCACCTTGTTTTAAAGCTCGTCCTCGAGATCTACTGGAACAAATGTGGATATTTCTTTTGCATTTCAGATTCAAGCTCCCATGTATACTCAGGTCCTCTTTTGGAGTCCCACTTTACTTTGACTAAAACTAATCTCTTATGTTTGAGATTTTTGACTTTCCTGTCTTCAATTTGTAGAGGCCTTTCTACAAACTTGAGTTGTTCATTTACCTCTATATCCTTAAGAGGTACTACCAGTGATTCATCGGCTAAGCATTTCTTGAGATTAGATACATGAAATACATCATGTATTCCTGCCATTTCCTCTGGCAGTTGTAGCTGATAGGCTACAGGTCTTATTCTTCTAATAATCTCAAAAGGTCCAACATACCTGGGACTTAGCTTTCCCCGTTTGATGAATCTTACCACTCCTTTCCAAGGAGAGACTTTTAACAATACTTTATCTCCTACTTGAAATTCCAATGGTTTGCGTCGGTTATCAGCATAGCTCTTTTGTCGATCACGTGCTGCTTTCAGTCGTTCCTTGACTTGAATGATCTTGTCAGTTGTTTCTTGTACTATCTTAGGTCCAGATAGTTGCTTCTCCCCAATTTCTGCCCAACAGATTGGGGTTCGGCACTTTCGTCCATAAAGTGCTTCGAATGGTGTAGCATTGATACTTGTGTGATAACTATTATTATAAGAAAATTCTATTAAAGGTAATTGATCATCTCAATTACCTCCAAAATCAATTACACAAGCCCTAAGCATGTCCTCCATTGTCTGAATTGTCCTTTCGCTTTGTCCGTCTGTTTGAGGATGATAAGCTGTACTTAGATTTAGCTTGGTTCCCATTGCCTTTTGGAAACTTGACCAAAAATGAGAAGTAAATCGGCTATCCCTATCAGAAACAATTGATAAAGGAATTCCATGTAATGAAACAATTTCATTTACATATAATTTAGCTAGCTGTTCCATACTGAAAGTTTCTTTCATTAGTAGGAAATGAGCTGACTTGGTTAGCCTATCTACAATCACCCAAATTGTATCATTACCTTTCCTTGTTTTGGGTAATTTAGTAACAAAATCCATTGTTATTAATTCCCATTTCCACACTGGCATTTCTAGTTGCTGTAACAAACCTGAGGGTTTCTGGTGTTCAGCTTTGACTTGTGAACAAATTAAACATTTAGAAACATAGGCTGCTATGTCCTTTTTCATGCCTATCCACCAGAAATTTTTCCTTAAATCCTGGTACATTTTATCACTTCCTGGATGCATCGTATACTTAGACTTATGGGCTTCTTCTAAAATACGATGACGTAGGTTTCCTAATTTAGGTATCCACATTCTCTTTTCATGGAATCTCCAAATTCCATCTGTTCCTTGTTCTAATTCCTTAATCATACCCTTTAATTTTTCAGTATCATCCTTGATTACTGATTCTTGTGCTTTTCTTATCTGATCATTTAAATCTACTTGCAGATTTAATTTAAGAGAACGTACCCTTTTTTGGCTTTTCGTGATACTTTCAACTTAAAGCATCTGCCACTACATTTGCTTTTCCTTAATGATACTGAATATCACAATCATAATCACTAAGCATCTCCATCCAGCGTCTTTGTCTCATATTCAATTCCTTCTGCCCGAAAACATACCTTAAACTCTTATGATCAGTGAATATGGTAAACTTACTACCATAAAGGTAATGTCTCCAAATCTTAAGGGCAAAAATTATAGCTCCTAATTCCAAGTCATGGGTTGAATAATTCTCTTCATGATTCTTAAGTTGCCTAGATGCATAAGCTATAACCTTTTGGCGTTGCATCAATACACATCCATAACCTAATTTAGAAGCGTCACAATAGACTACAAAGTCTTCAGTTCCTTCTGGTAACACTAATATGGGTGTATGGGTTAATTTATGCTTAAGAATTTTAAATGCTTCTTCTTGTTTTGGTCCCCATTCAAATTTAATGGATTTATAGGTTAACTTAGTTAAAGGAATGGCTATTCTAGAAAAATCTCGAATAAATCTTCTATAATAACCGGCCAATCCTAAGAAACTTCTAACCTCTGTTGGTGACTCATGGGTTTTCCATTTGATAATTGCCTCGATCTTTGTTGGATCCACATGAATTCCTTCATGGTTCACTAAGTGTCCAAGAAATTGTACCTGTTCTAGCCAAAACTCGCACTTTGAAAATTTAGCATAAAGCTTTTCCTTTCTTAAAAGACTTAAAAGTGCGTGCAAATACTTTGCATGATCTTCCTTATTTTTAGAATAAATGAGAATATCATCTATGAAGACGATTATGAATTTATCCAAATATGGCTTACATATTCGGTTCATCATGTCCATAAATGCGGCTAGGGCATTGGTTAAACCAAATCGCATGACAGTAAATTCATAATGGCCATACCTTGTTCTGAATGCGGTCTTAAGAATGTCCTCTTCCTGTACCTTTAATTGATGATATCCTGACCTTAAATCGATTTTAGAGAAAAATCGAGCTCTTTGCAGTTGGTTGAACAGATCATAGATTCTCGGTAATGGGTACCGATTCTTAATCGTGACTTTGTTCAATTCACGGTAATCAATGCACATATGCATTGATCCGTCCTTCTTTTTAAAAAAATAATATTGGCGCTCCCCATGGTGATGAACTTGGTTGTATGAATCCTTTTTTCCAACAATTCATCTAATTGTTTCTTCAATTCCTGCATTTCAGCGGGTGCCAATCGGTAGGGTGCTTTGGCAATTGGTGCTGTTCCTGGTAGTAGGTGAATTCTGAATTCAACTTCTCTATCTAGTGGTAGTCCTGGCAATTCTTCTGGAAATACATCTGAAAACTGAGATACTACTGGAATGTCTTTTTGTTCTTTTCCTTTAGTGTTAGTGATTATGGAAATCAAATACACTATAGAACCTTTTCTTATATAACTTGCAGTTTTCATCACATAGATGAATTTAGTGGACCTAGAGGGTTTATCTCCTTTTATTATGATCTTTTCACCTTTTGGTGAATTTACTTGAATTGACTTTTGATCACATAAAATACTGGCTTTATTGGCTATTAACCAATCCATTCCTAAAATGACATCAAATCCTGCCAGATTCATGGGATAAAGGTTTGCCATAAACTTTTGTTTTAAAATTTCTATTCTTGCTCTCTGCAAGATTTCCGAAATCTTAACTGTTTCTCCATTAGCTGTCTCTATGAGACATTCTTGTGGTAGTTTAGTTAATGACTGATTTAGAAGTTTGCAAAACGAAGTATTAATGAAACTTTGGTTTGCACCAGAGTCAAATAATACTTTAGAAAATACATCATTAACTAAAAGCGTACCAGCTATCACGTCTAGAATCATCTTGGCTTCATCTGCAGTCAGAACGAATGCCCTAGCATTTTTAGTGTTCCTGTTGTTCACAGCTGGAGCCAATTTTGGATAATTCAGCTTGATGTGACATTTTTCTCCACAGTTGTAGCATAGTCCATTACTGGATTTCCTCCTGCAATCTTCTTCCTTGTGTCCTGGCATCTCGCAGAAATTGCAAAGAGTGGATCATTTTCCCGAATGCTTTTTCTTGCAGACCTTGCAGAATGGGGCAGAGGTAGAACCCATATTCCTACGGTTGTAATTCCCAGAACGGAATTCTTGAGTAAGCCTTTGGGTTAGGTTTCTCCTCTGGTCTTCTTCCCTAGTACGGATTAATTCATCTGTCAAGGTATTTGCTAGTTCTACAGCTTCTTCTATGGTTTGAGGTCTAGCTGCCTTGACTACATGTCTAATCTCCCCAATTAATCCCCAGATGTAACGCAAGATTAATACTGGTTCAGGTGATGCAAGGGTTGGTACTATTCTAGCATATTCAAAGAATGTAGTAGTATAACCCTTACTATCTACTCCGGTCATTCTTAAGTTTAGGAATTTATTAGCTATCTGTTCCTTTTCATTAGGAGGGCAGAATTTCCTTTCTACCGTATTTTTAAAGTCCTCCCATTCCATGTTATATACCCTATCACTTCCTCTTGACTGGAGGATAGTGTTCCACCATTCTAAGGCTGAGTTCTTAAACAGATTAGAAGCAAACATTATTTTGTCTTCTTCAGCACACTTGCTTATTTATAAAACAGCCTCAGTCTTTTCTATCCAGCGTAGGGCTGCAATGGGTCCTTCATTGCCCGAGAATTCTATTGGTTGGCAGGACCAGAATTCTTTGTAAGAACAACCATAAGGCATGGTTCTTCTTCTTTTGGGAATGGGCACTTGAAGTACGGGTCCCTTGTTCACGTTGTGTTCTGGTTCGATTGGTCGCTTACTGCTATGTTTACTTTTAATATTCGCTTCTTGAATTGTTTGAATAATAAATGGCATTGCATCTATAATTCCTTGTGCCACTATATGTTGAACGGTACTATTATCCATTTGGTTTCCATTGTTATCGATGCTCGGATTCTCATTAACCACGTTAATGTTACTCTGGTTATCATTATTCAGATTTCCTTGATTTCCTTCGTCGACCATCTGAATTTTAAACATTTACCCCGTAATAATATCACAAAATAATAGCTAATATAGTCAATCACATGACACACATTTTTGCCAAAAGCGTCGATCATTGCGACTTTACTCTATTCATCTATATACTAGGCATCTCTTACACACCAGTACTGAAATAAAAATTACAATACCAACAGAAAGAAAATTACACTAATAGTAGTAGGCATCCATACACACATATTTTATTATTATTACTACTACTACCATCTCCATTCTCACATTCACGGATATGGATTCATCCAAAAATCCATATTGCGCTCGTCGTACTTCCAGACGAGTCGCTCTCCCACCTGTCTCATTCTCTCACTGCACTCTAAAATTTCCTCACCAAATGTCCTAAGTTCTTGTACGTTTTCTGCACTCATTGGGGGTACAGGTTCTAGGACTGGGTTTGGAATCTGGGGTGCGGGTTCTTGGTATGGGGGTGTAGGTGCCTGGAATCGGTAAGGATCTTCTAAGATCTCCCTAATATATTCATCGTGGTAATAGGGATCTAAAGGGTCCATACCTGGATAGGCTCCTATGTTCTGCATGGGTGTGTCTTCATGTATCGGGTAGCGTTGCATATAGTCCCTAACTTCATCCCACCAAGGATCGTAATTTGGGTCTAGGGGGTTTGGTGCTGATACCCTAGGTATTTCCTCCAGGTTGAAGTCATGCATCTCTACTAGGTTTTCAGGGTTTTCTATCTCCATGGGTTGGTCAGGGATTAGTGGTTGTGGTTGGGGTGCTATTATTTACTCGAGATTAGGGTTAGCTGCAGTGGTTGCTAGGATGTGAATATTGGCTATACCCCTATTTATCATATCCTGGGCATAGGCATCTGTCTCTCTCTTGGATGCTGCTAGTACCCTCTGGTCTTGTAACTTTTTCATACGCTTTCTATGCTCGTGTGCCCCTCGACTGAACCATCCCCTCTTTTTCTGAAGAAATGGCTCTTCTGACTGAGCCTTAAACACAAAGATTCCTTCTTCCGTATCAGCAGAATACCCTGAGAGGGTAGGCTGAGAAGGGGAGGTGCCTTCGCTTTTAGGCGAACCAGACAATTGACGGTACGCGTCAGATGGTCCTTGGTGGTTCATACTGTAAACTAACAGATAGTCAAATAACACATAGCAATAAAATACAGTTATGCACGTATTTCCGTAATTTATTTCCTAACACTTTACATTTTGATGTCAGCAAAACACCTCAGTGGCTGAATCAGTGGCTTAGCTCTGATACCACCTTCGGTCGCAACCCCCGATCCCTAATCCCTGGGAACGGGCGGCCGCTAGCCAGTTTCGGTGGTATCGCATATTGTCTAATTTGGCAGCGGAAATTTTCATCAGGACCGTAGTTAGGAAATATTTGATCAGAGTAAAATACCACATTTCCATAATATTAAACATATGGGATAAACCCAAGTTCATAGTACACACGTTTTCATAGGAATAAATCCTATTTTATTTAATAAAAACATCTATTTTATTTTAGGTAACTTTATTGCCACTTTTCCAAGCCTTCAGTGCTGTCCAGCTGGCTTATATTTGGCTTTCATAGTTTGTTACCTGAAACGCGTTTTAAAAACATTTGTCAGTGGGAAATACTGGTGAGTGAATCCCAGTTTAGTCAAGTTTAAATAAAACCCAGTGTACAGTATTGAGGGCAGTCTCGCAATTACATTTGTTTCCAAGACATGACAATTAACATCCATGGTACTGTCAAACCCGACTTGTGGAAATGTTACTCCTTGACCAGGTGGTAACAAATTTTGTATACAAAACCCCAACATACTCATGATAATTGTATTCTTACAAATACTCAATAACTGTTATTCGCATGGAAAAGTATTTAAGGTTTTGTAAAAACAGTTAACAAAAGGTTTACAAAACGTGGATCAACTCACATTGCTGTCTTAGATTTTCCGTAAGGGTTTCCTTGTGACAATCTATAATTTACACAAATGCACACGCATTAGTATAATAACCCATTTTAACATTAGTAATACCCTCCCCGAGACGGCATTCCAACGACTACGTCGGGCAGAACCACGACAGCCATTATGAACCCTAGATCAATCGGGCAGCGTATCTAATACGTATCCAGGGGTTATAATACTTACAACGGAGCAGAACTTCGCTATTTAGGGGGGTATAATACCCGTATAATAAGCCTAATATTCATATTTGAGAGAAAAGAAACGTTCGTGAACGAGTTCGAATGAAATCCGATGGCCTGCTTATATAGTTGCTGAGTCTGGTTCTCTCGCGGCACGCGTAACACAAGGGCAGGGCCTACGCGGCCCGCGTTGACTCCAGGTCAACGTGTAGCCCATCCGGATCAGCCACTAGACTCGACATGTGTTGGGCCACGTGGCCGCACCGGGCTGTGCCCCCTTCTGAGCCTCTCGCGGCCCGCGTAAGGGTTATGGGTTATCTTACGCGGCCCGCCTCAACTTAAATTTTCAGTTTTTAATTATTTTTAATACTATTTAATGTATTCGGGGTCCGTTTTCACGTATGGGGTGTATCTTGGGACATATTGGGATATTTTAAAATATACTAGGGTGTCAGAAATATTATGAGGGTGTCGGTTTTATTGAGGATTGTTACAGTTGCCGGGGATACAAGGATTTTAAGAAAGCTTAAAATCGACGGCCTAATCAGTTTTTCAAAACCTTTTTAAAACGCGCGCACATTTTCTGCATTTTAGTTAGTTTTTGCATTTACAGTAGCCTGAACACGGGGCCGTGCTGCATTTTTTTTATAAAACACCCAGATACAGAGTCTGAACACGGGATCGTGCTCACTGAACACGCCCCTGTGCTGCACAAAACCAGTTACTTTTATTAAAACGCCCAGATACAGAACCTGAATACGGGCCGTGTCCAGCCTCTGTTTCTTTTTTTATTTTTTGTTTTCTGGTCTCGAGACTCTATTGTGGTCTGCTGAGTGATTCTTATGGATCAATACTCAGGAGGCTACAACTACACCTATGAGGAGGATAATTATAGGGAAGACTATTGCACCATTTGTGGTAACCCTCACTCGGTACAATATTGTGACTTATTTCAACCATCCACTTCATACACCTACTATGAGGAGCCCA
>JARYGA010014091.1:0-53497 GCA_030545235.1 Helianthus tuberosus | reverse complement strand
TTGTGTAAATGCATGATCAATGTAAATCATGTAACGTGTAACCAAAATGATATGTATGGCTAGTGAAATGTATCAACTAAACCATATGCACAAGAACATAGTATTGAAGTAAAACTTGGTTTAAATCAAAGCTATGTTTTGTGTAACTGCATGATCAATGTAAATCATGTAATATGTAACCAAAATGATATGTATGGCTAGTGAAATGTATCAACTAAACCATATGCACAAGAACATAGTATTGAAGTAAAACTTAGTTTAAATCAAAGCTATGTTTTGTGGAAATGCATGCTATACTGATACGAACATCTATGCGGTGTTGTGAAAATGCATACATCCAAGCCTTGAGACTGCGGCGATAAACCCTTAAACCACTTAAAGGTTTATCTAAATTATGTATATCGAATTCGGTCATTCCTTTCATCCCCTTTCCCTGGGATGTCCGGAACGGGAGTTGTCAATTCCTATGGTACCACTACCTACTAACGAACGGCGTAGCTAATGTTAATGAATGTATTGTTCCATTGTAAACAACCCAAATGTCATTACAAAATGTAAGCATGTGATGAAAACGATGTACTAAGTAGGCACGCAATGGACATACATAGTATTAAATGTCAATGTAAAACAATGTACTATAATGTACTAACGAACATAGCAGATATATGATGTGAAAACAGGAAAGCATGAAAGTAACAAGTAGGCACATGTGTTCCACCCCAAAACGTTTGGAAAACAGTAAAAGAGGGGTCTATGTACTCACTTGAGATTGCTCAGTAGTCCTTGAGTAACAACCAAACAATGCTAGAGATCGCGGAATCAAACGGCACCTAATATAGGTAACTAAATTAATAAACCGGACCTATATCGGAAGATTGGGTAGCATGAGGGTTCGTAAACCAAACGAGTGTAGAGACTCGTGTCATTTGGTTTAACAAAGCCTACATACTAATTGAAACCTAACATAATTGTATACGACCCATTACGACCCGTTTAGGAAGCTTATGCTACTTTAACGCGTCGTGCGCGTGAAACGCGTTCGGACCGCCTAACTAGTCCTATGACAAGTGTTATATGCCTAAACATGTTATTTAATCAGTTATGTGACAAAAGATTAGGTTACATATGCTTAATTACCAATTATACATGAAAAGGGTATTCTGGTAATTTACCTAAGGCATATAAACTACCTATCATACAACTACTCAAACGATGTGACCATAGGGTATAACCTCGGAAGGTTATTCCCTACCTACTATGGTCCCCTAATGTGTTTGGTCGGATCCTAATGATCGACCAAATGGGTCGGGTTCGAGGTATAAGCGATTTATCAGATCGCTTACCCTACGACCCTAGACAACGTGGTAATCAGTAGGCATAGTCCCAAGGGACTATAACCATCGTGATTACAATCACGTTGCGAAGTTCAAACGAACTTCGCATTGACCATTACTGGTCAACGCTGAAAGTCAAACAAAGTTTGACTTTCGGACTCGAAAAACAATAAAATAAGGAAAAGAACGAAAGAATACTTACGAAGGGTCCCCGAATGCTAATTTCGATCCGAGAATCTCAGGTATGAAACAATGGTTTCAACTTAGAGTTTCTAAGATCAAAATTCTAGTGATTATGAAGCATGGGGGGTGGGGTATTTATAGTAAAAGGTCCACCGTTAAGATCGTTTCATGGAAAACGTGCCATGATCTTGTCCGTACATTTGTCGTAAAGTTGTGGTGGCTAAATATCATCCTTATCATCTGACTAAGCATATGAGAATGTGTGGTGGTGGATCAACCAGCTGCAACTTGCTGAAAACAACATTGAATCTGGTCTGATATGCGGACGCGGCCCGCTTCAGGATCAGACAAACACAATGCGGGCCGCCTGGCCCTTCTGATCAGCAAACATGTTTGAAAAATGACAGTTTCAGTCCCTGCACGTGTTTAAGGCCATTTCCGACACTTCTAAGGCCCGTAAAGCCAACTTTAAGGCCCTAAAATGTTGCCTAAACATTTTGGACATGAAACATGCTCAAAAATATGCCGGGTGTTGGTTCGTTTGGTCGTACGAACGCGATGTTCGCTTAATTACGACGGTATGCGCATAAGCGCGAAAAACGATCCAAATGATGCGACAAATGGATTTTTCTCATGCCAAACACTAAAATAAAATGTTTTAGTGCTTACATAAATTTTTGGATGTCCGGATGTATTCAGAACGTAAGTTATGCGCGAAAATGCAAACTTGTGCACTTTTTGACACTTTTAGTCCCTGAATGAGCCAAAAGTTTATTTTAGCACACCGAACCCCTCAAAGCCTATTTCTAAGCTATATAAAGGATATTTAAGGTGTGTTTAACTTATGGTCATGTTCCGGAATGTCCGTTACAGTTCAAATTGGCATACTTTCACAGTTTGTCAAATTTAGTCCCTGTAAGCGAATAAATTTGTTTTTGCCATACCAAAGCCTTCAAAACTTATTTCTAAGTTATGTAAAGGTTATTTAAGGTATGTTAAGCCTATGTCACTATTCCGGAGGGTTTGTTGCATTAAACTGGTTATATTTACGCATCGGTGCGCGTATAACCTTCCAGAAAGCGATTTAGAGTTTGGAATGGAACAAAAATTGATATGTGCAAATGATACACATATTTTTACAAATCCCAAGTATGAAATATAATATTTCATTGGTTCAGTATTTGTTTGATGGCCGTGGAGGCACAGGTGTTACAGGGCGGCCACCGTGCCAAACAAAATATTGGGCGGAAGCATTCGCGGCCTACCGACAAAACGTCGGTAACGACCGCCACAACCTCAACGCGTGCCAACATAAATGGCGCGACCTACGGCCCAAGCTCGAGCGTTTCAAGGCTTACTACGAAGCGGTTCCCGGTGGCGAGTTAAGCCACGAGGACCGGGTGGCGGTGGCGAACATAGAGTTTCGAAGCATGGAAAAGAAGGCGTTCGACAAGATCGAACTTTTTGAAATTTTTTTAACGCTCTAGGTTTTTTTATTTTGTAATTTTTAGAAATTATGTAATTTTTAGGATTATGTAATTTTTAAAATTTTAATGAAGTTGTAGGTTTTTTTATAAATGTTGTGTGATTTTTTATAATTTTTTTGTATTTTTTTTAAACATTTATGCCACGCGGTGCACCCAACCCACGCCCCGCCATACCCCGCGGACACGTAACCTAGCAGTGGCTGGCTCCCTTTACACGTGTCACCAAATGCCCAACCCAAGCCCCACCATACCCCACGGTCTAAACCTCCAAATGAGCAAAAGTCTTCAACTCTAACACTAACTCCTCTATTTATAGGCTAAGGGATATAAGGATTTCTCCTTATTTACAAGTTTGCCACCTTGCCCTTTTTAACTAGATATTACAATAAAATGCTAGAATTCTTCTGTTTCTGCTACGAACTAGATTGACAGAGGCGATAGACACATAATGCACTAACAGACTCCCCCTTGGATATTGCCGTAGTCAATCTCGTAGCGTCTTGTCTTTCTCTTTCTCGAACAGAATCCCCGTGGATCTGTCTTCAAGCTTCCATTTCTCTCCCTTCTTCTTAGACTCTTTTCCCTTCAGGCTCCCCCTTTCGTCAAGCTTCCGTGCTTTTGGGATCGACACCTGGATTTCCGAATACAAGCTCCTTCAGGATAGTTATCTGGCTCTTTGAATCCACACTTCCTATTGCGTTGAGCTCGTCTTCAGACTCCCCCTTAGACTCAGCTGTTGGGATCGTAGTCTGTCTTTCACAAGTTCACAAATTCAGGATCAATTCCTGGCTCTATTCTGCATATGCTCAGGATTTGAAAACTGGTTAACCTGCAAA
This sequence comes from Helianthus tuberosus, assembly GCA_030545235.1. Lineage (NCBI taxonomy): Eukaryota > Viridiplantae > Streptophyta > Magnoliopsida > Asterales > Asteraceae > Helianthus > Helianthus tuberosus. The sequence goes on along the minus strand of JARYGA010014091.1, from coordinate 49,657 downwards.
TCCTCTACCCATAACATAAGTTTCAAAAATTTATAACACTTATATTTAAGAAACTTACTTGGTAGAAATCATTCATTCAAACAATAAGAATAGTTACATCAAGTTCAAGTGAATGACCTTGATTAACTAATCATGCAATCTTTCAAAACATTTGTATATAACATTCAAAGTTTTCAACATATTCTCCCAACCCAATGTAGTTCATGATGTTTAGCACTTGGAATTTTGAAAATCAACTCTCCAACATCAGTTGTCGAAAATCTTTTTGAATTTTTCACAACTTTATGCTAAAACACACTAAAATCTTTTTTGGATTTTGAGTTTAAAGAAATACAGTAACGAATATATACAAACAATATTTTTGTGAGTTTGTGTAAGAGGATCATATCAGTTTATGAGACAAATCACCAACACCGTTAAGCTTTAATCATTTTAAGTTCTAAACGATTCACTTAGATTGTCGGTATACTGGTCCACTTAATTTTTCACACAAAGTTCAACTGCTTCGAGATACGAGTTTAATGTCTTAGATACTTAAACTTAATCGCGTGTCCCACCTCAGAATTACTCCCGTATCCAGATCCCAATATTCAGTCTTACAGGTAAGTATAACACAAATGATATCTGTAAGGGGAATAAATTATGAAGAATCATGAGAGCTCAGGTCAGAACTACCGTTCAGCAGAGAGATCATGACTCAACTTTTGGTTGTGTCCTCTTTAGAGGATTTTTTTACAACAACATTGCTAAGCAATTTTATTGTCTTATCATTTATGCTGAGGGTGATGCTATGTTTCAAGCATTGCGGAAAGTATTATTCGAGGACTAGGTCAGAACTTCCATTCAGTAGAAGTCCTGGAATAATACCCCAGATATCACTGAGTATAAAGACCTAGTATATCAGAAAAAGGAATCTTTCAAACAAGATTTCGGGGGTTACCCATATATCCAAGAGTTGTTACCCACGATATAAGCAAGTTTGAATTTAGGTTTATATCTCGTCACAATCTACTAAATGTGCAAAAACCACTGACACATCATCAGTGAGACCGTTTGTCACATTTAACTTTCCAATTTTTTAGCATGCTGTGAAAGTGCACTGATGTACTATCATTTCCTCTTCTTTAACACAAAACTCATTTTCATTTTTCAATTTTTTTTTCATTTTTACCAGTAGGTTTTTATCATGTTTTTGGCTTTTTCAAATTTTCAAATTTTTTTTTTTAAATTTTTCTCCCCCTAAAATCAAAATATGTTTCAATTTTGATTTTCAAGGAAAATTTGAAAACAAACTATACAAGGAAAGTGACAAACTGATATCGAATTACTTCAATTCGCCATTCACTTGGCATAAACAATCAGAACTCCCCCTCACAACAAACTATTTTCCCATTATGATTTCAAAACACTTAAGTTTGTTTTAATCAAAATGGTTTTTCCGGAAAATTAGTTTTATGTGTCATTTCACAAATTCGGGGTTTCATCACATTGTTTACCTTTATCCACTTATCGGAAAGATAAATCAAGTACAACTTAATGTCCTTGATTAATCTTTTGTAATTCGAAATATCACAGTTACCAACCTGTGAATTTCTCAAGAAAGATGCCGATTCCTGTTCCACACTTACCAACCTGGGAACTCCGGCAAGTCAGGTTTTTCATTTAAACAAATTCACCCAAGCCTGACCAGCCTTGGGTTTGACAATTTTTACCTCAACAGATGGCTCTTCTGGTTTTGACAAACCAGAATCATTGCCTGAATGTAACTTGTCTGACTTTATTGAGCCAGATTCATCACCAACATGTTGCTCCTTTGTTTCTGAAGAAACAAATTCATGGCTAACAACTTTCTTTTTCTTCTATTTTGTCCTCAGATTTGCATCTGATGAATTCGTTTTGCTTGCCTTTTCAGTTGAGGAAAGCAATTCATCAGAACTTTTTCTCGGATTACCAGTTGTATCCGAGGACAAAATTTTCTCCAAGTATTCTCTTGCCTCCTTTCTCTTCTTCCTCAGTCTGTCTTTCTGCCCCTGTGAAAGCTTCACTTTCGGTTCGTGAACTTTCTGTTCTTGAATTTTAAGTTCTTGAACTTTCTGTTCTTTAGGCTTGACATTGACTGATTTCTTTTCCATTTTCTGAGATTCAGCCCTCGATCTTCCTTTTGATCTCATTGGGCAATCTCTGGCAATATGACCTCTGATCTGGCATTCATAGCACCTTCTTGTTTCGAATCTCTGACTTTGGCAGTTAACAACAATGTGTCCTTGAAAGCCACAAGTGTAACACACTCTGTTATCATACCTCTCACTACTTTCATACCACATACTATCTTCATACCACACACTTAGATCAAAGCATTGATTTGCCTTGTGGTACTCATGTCTCCTCTTGTATCCTTGATTTGGCATTTGAGCACTGTGGTCAAACCTGCACCACTGGTTACCAACTTTTTGTAAGTTTTGATTTTCAGATTTTTGTGGTTTTTTATAATGATTGGATGACAGAACTGATGAGCTTTTATTTTCATTTTGAAAATTTTTCAAATTTTTTACTTTTTGTTTCTGTTCTACAATCTTCTTAACAGGTTTTTGCTTTGAGCATTCACCTTTTCAGTAGACTTCAAAACAGTATTTTGAAAATTTTCTTGTAATTCTAAAAATATTTTTCTTTTCTTTTCTTTTTCATTTTCATCATCAGCTTTGTCATCACAATCTTCAATTTTGACTTTGTCAAAATTTGTGACATTGTCACTTATTGGAAAAGAATTGATCGGTTTTGGACAAACATGTGATGTAGAATTCACAAAACCTTTCAATTTAATCTCAAGCTCATCAATTTTATTTCGAGCAATTTCAGCTTCATTTTCAAGTCGAATGATTTTATGAAGATGAGAATTTATTTTAATCTGTTTCTCAAGATTATTTTTAAAAATAACAGATTTTTCATCTTCTAAAACCTTCATTTGGCTTTGAAAATCTTTTTCAATCTTTAATTTTTCATTTTCAAAAACATTTTCTTTTTCTTTAAAATTTTTGTTTTCTAATGACAAACTCTCAACATTCTTCAAAAGTTTGTCATTTTCACATCTCAGTTTTTCACAATTCAAGCGCAATTCCAAAATCTGTTCATTATCAGCCTTCTTCTCGTCTTTCAAAGCTTTGTTTTCCAATGTCAAATTCTCCACATCTTTCAAGAGATTGACATTTTCTAATTCGGATTTTTCGCATTTTGAGCACACCATATTTTGAAGTTTCATTTTTCTTGGATTCTTCAATCTTTGAAATATCCTGTGTCTCTGTCTTGTATGTACCTGCACAAAAAATTTTAACAAAATCAAGAGGATTCATATATTCATCAATATAACAACCCCTCTTAATATCGTATTTCATAACATTTTTTCCTGCAAGACACACACAAATTCTTTTTCTCATTTCAATGATTACATCCAAATTTATCTTTTCTAAATATTCTTTTATTTCATCCATTAACTTCCTTTTTCTTGATTCTTCATCATCCTTGTGTGATTTAAGTCTATTGATGAAATCTCTTAAACCATAGGGTGATAAACTAGAATTCCGTTTCAGTTCACACAAAAATTTATCCCATTCCAAAGGTAATGCATCAGCAAATCTTGAAATTATTTTATCATTTGAAAAATTTATTCCATGTCTTTCTACCCTGTTAATTAACTCATTAAATCGTTTTTCCAATTTCTCCAATGATTCATTCTTCATACACAAAAAAATTTCGAATCTTTTAACATAAACATTCTTATCACTTCTAATCTCATACCAAGATTCACTAGGCCAATCATTTAAATTTTCAAGATTCTTGTTTTCCTTTTCGTCAAACATTTTAACCACAACTTCTTTGTTAAGTGACATGAATTCTAAAATTGTTTTTAAGCTCAAAGTCCACAAAATTTTAACTTCTTGATATTTGCGCCTTGTAAATCACCTCAAATCACCTGCAAACAAACAATCAGTTTAAACGAACTGAATACGTAAAAGTGTATGTTTGATGAAATCAATCTAAGACTCGTTGTCGAAGATTCGTTGATTCGATCCAAGGTTGTTCGGGTGAAATCGTTGAATGAGTGGGCTTGATCGGATCAAAATGGATTCAATTGGGCCTTAGAATGATTTGGGCCGATCAATTAGTGGGTTGACAAAACTTTCACTTGATTGGACCAATACACTTGAACTTCAATCAACACATGCAAAATACAATCATGAGCCGACAAATTTTTAACTTCTACAATCTCATTGGGCCCCTAATATGAAGTCACATGGGCTGCCTATTCAATAACATCTGATTGGGCCGCACATATTGATATTAATGATCACATTCAGCCTTTAATTGTATATCAAATTCTATTTGACCTAAACCATGTATTGTGGGCTGACAAACTAATTGTTTCAAACAAATCCGATTGGGCCAATAACTATGAATCACATGAACTGACACACACAGTTATGATTTCACACAAAATATGTTTGTTCAAGCTAAATCAGGTAATACAATTTCAAGCGAACCCCACTTCAAGAGATCAAATCAAGCGGACACACTGATTACTTTCAAGCGATCACACCTTTTCAAGCGAACTCACCTTCTCGCTTGAAACTGCTATCAACTCCTCAAGCGAACTAGGTATTTTCAAGCGAACAGAGAACTTTTCAAGCGAACAGAACCAATTCGCTTCAAAATACCACACTTTTCAAGCGAACAAAACAAGTTCGTTCAAGCGAACAGTGTATTTCAAGCGAACTGTTCAAGCGGACTTGCTGAATGATACGAAATCGGACCTAAAACTTTCAATTTCTCCTAAACGGCTAGGAGTTTGAATCTGAAATTTGGTAGGGTTGTAAATCAAGTGTTTTCGCACAACATATCAAAAAATCATGAATTTTCGACCGTAAAATCCTGTTCAATTTGACTATTTTCAGTGAAAAACGTGATAAGAATGAAAAAGATGAAGAAATCTATGAAATTCAGATCTGAAATCGATGTAATCTGGTACGAATCTATGTGTTTGATCAGCGCAATCGAGCTCCTGCTCTGATACCACTTGGAGGATCGGTTTTGACACCGTACGATTGCGTAACGAACGTTCGACGTGCGGAATCCGTGAACGTGCGTGACCGAACACACAAGAACGTACTAATAACGTGATTCTATTGAATAAGATGACGTATACAAAGCCGAGAAACACACGAGAGAACTTTCTCTGTCTAGACTTTCTCTCTCTAAGATTAGATCTCCTAAACCTCCAAATGAGCAAAAGTCTTCAACTCTAACACTAACTCCTCTATTTATAGGCTAAGGGATATAAGGATTTCTCCTTATTTACAAGTTTGCCACCTTGCCCTTTTTAACTAGATATTACAATAAAATGCTAGAATTCTTCTGTTTCTGCTACGGACTAGATTGACAGAGGCGATAGACACATAATGCACTAACATTTTGATTGGTTTTTTCATTCGTTCTCACGGTTCTCGCGATATTTAGCATTCTCAGGGTAACCCTCCCTATATATATAGGGTGGGAGTTGGCTACAAAGTCTATTTTTCTTACAAAGTGTAAAAAGTCATAAAACACCATAATGTTAACCATAAAACACACTCAAAACCCACAAATAACAAAGTGAAAATTACTAAAATGTCATATTTGTGGGTTTTGTGTTGTGTTTTGGATTGATAAGGCTTTGATTATCGAATGACTAATATTAGTGTGTTTTATGTTGATTATCATGTTGTGTTTTATATTGATAGTTTTACAATGATGTGTTTGAAGTTTTTATGGAATGTTAAGGTGTGGATATTGTGTTTTAGTGATCTTCATTCTCTTATTTGTGGGTTTTGAGTATGTCTTATGGCTAAAATTGTGGTGTTTTATGACTTTGTACACTTTGCAGGAAAAATGGACTTTGTAGCGGAACCCCACCCATATATATATATATATATATATATATATATATATATATATAGGGGACCGCTAAAATGAGAACCACCTCCAGTTGTAAGAACCGTGAGAACTACACCGTACGGGGCGAGTTGGACCAAATTTTTTTTTCATAAACGTAGATGCATGTATTATAAACACATTTGTAAAAAAAAATTCAAAAAACAAAATGTCGGGTGTGTAGTTTTGAGCACCCAAAGTTTGCGTTTACGGGAACCGTCAATTTTATTTAAAATTTACGGTACCCGTAAACACAAACTTGTCGTGTTCAAAACTACACACACGACATTTTTTTTTTATTTTTTTTACAAATGTGTTTATAATACAAGCATCTACGTTTATGAAAAAACAATTTGGTCCAACTCGCCCCGGATCAAAAAGTTCTCACGGTTCTTACAACTGGAGGTGGTTCTCATTTTAGCGGTCCCCTATATATATATATATATATAGGGTGAGGTTCGGCTAGAAAGTCTAAGTTTCCTAAAAAGTGTAAAAAGTCATAAAACACAATAATTTCAGGCATAAAGCACACCTAAAACTCACAAATAATAGAATGAATATTACTAAAACACCATATTCAAACTCTAATAGTCCATAAAAACTTCAAACACACCATCGTATAACTATGAATATAAAACACAAAATGCTAAACAACATAAAACACAATAATATTTGTCATTCCATAATCAGAGCCTTAACATCTAAAACACAACACAACACAAAACCCACATACATGATGTTTTAGTCATCTTCATAATATTATTTGTGGGTTTTTGGTGTGTTTTATGGTTGACATTATGGTGTTTTATGACTTTTTACACTTTTTAGGAAATTTGGACTTTCTGGCCAACTCCTAGCCTATATATATATATAGGGTCAGGATTTAGAGAAAACGCTCAAAAGTGTGAGAACGGAGAGAACGCTTATGAATCGTCCGATCAAAACAATCTATGGACTAGATTGGCGCAGTGGCATTTTAGTAAATAACACCAATTTTATTACATGGATGCGCGTCATTAAGGGTAAAAAGGTAAAAAACAATTCCTCACATAAAACGCCATTGAAAATAAAACGTCAAATAAATACAAAACGGCAATTTTATCACTGCGTACTTTTTCTGTGTTTTAATTTAAGCTCTCTGGCTACAAAAACGGCATAAAAGCTGAAACGCCATTATATATAACGCCAAAGTTTACATCCGGATAAATGTTAATTACATTTTTTGTTATAAAAAATAACATCCCGCCTAACCTACGCGCCAAAAAAATTCTATAAATAGAAACGCCTCAACACCTTCCGTTTATCACACCAAAAAAAACACACAGTGGTTGCTAAAAAAAATTACAACTCATTGTAAAATGCCAAAAAATACAACGACAGCAAACATATTTTTTTTTATCCTCAGTAAAGTTCTGCATGAAGCTTCAATTAATGATTTGTTATGCGAGTGTAGAAAGATTTTGCTGCATGAGATTGACAAAATTGAAAAAAAGAGGGACTGATGACACCCATATGTCATACTGTCATCCTTGTTCCTGAAGAAGGTTTGTGTCACGACCCCGACCCCACCCTGGACGGAATCGGGAGCCGCGAACCAGTTCAGTGGTACCGGTGGTTGTTTAGAAAAGTAGTGCAGCGGAAATTTCATCAGGACCGTGAGTTAGGAAAAATATCAGAGTTTAGAAAACACCGGATTTTATTTATTAAATAGATGGGATAAAACCATGTTTTGAAAGGTAGCTTTAATACGGGATAAACCCGAATACATAAAACAATTTTTCTTAATTTAATTTAATTGATAAATTAAGCCACTTCTGTAAGCCTTTTGGTGTCGTATCCAACTCTTATTCCGATCAACTGTAATTACCTGAAACGCGTTTTAAAAACATTTGATCAGCAGGAAATACTGGTGAGTTCATTCAGTTTGTACAAAAATGACACATTGTTATAGATTACAGCATAAGAGCGATTACAATGGCTACTATCTTATTTTTATCTGGCGCCGTTTCACACCCTGGTGACGATGGTCATACCACTATTGGGTCCTTTCACCCAAGTAATGATGATTATCACAGTTAGGTTTGTTTACCTAACCGTGAGAAATTAGTAATGTGCACAATACCCCACTTGCCAGTGATTCAAGATAACCAAGACTTAATCCCTGTAATTATAACTTTTGAAAATAATTTGAGTAATTTAGAACATTGTTGATAAAAAGAGAATGACTCACATTATAAGCATGCAGTATTGATTTAACAACCTTCTTGATTCTACTCCTTCTGATAATTAAGCATATACTTTATTGTTTTGAAACTTCTGATGATTTAAACAGCTTGTTTGATTGTAAGTGTATAGTTGGGAGTATTCTGATAGTTAAACATATAGTTTAACAGAATGGAATACGTATTTGTGTAAAACCATATCAAACCTAACGATGGTCACGAGATCTGAACCTTAACAAAATTCACAAAATATAGTCTTATTCAGACAGCACTTTGGCATTCGTTTAACGAAATTCACAAAGTATAGTCTTGTGTAGATAGTACTTTGGCATTCGTTTAACGAAATTCACAAAGTATAGTCTTGTGTAGATAGTACTTTGGCATTCGTTTAACGAAATTCACAAAGTATAGTCTTGTGTAGACAACACTTTGGAAATCGTTAGTTGGTTCCCGAATCGACCAGACAGAATATTGTATCGGTGATTATTGGTTAGAACACCAACGTATAGAGAGAAGAATAGAAGAAATGAGCAAAGGAAAATGAATCATAAGCTTCCTATTTATAGTCAAGGGATAGGTTTTACCCCTATATAGAATTTCCCTAGGTGTTATCTTACTTAGTTGAACCTTCCCAAGAAAAAATCTTCCCTAGATAACACTTTCCTTAGATAAAATCTTCCTTAGATAATATCTACCCCATATATATCTATTTTTCATGTATATCTATTTAGGTGTTTAATAAATCTTACTTAGCTGATTAATTAATCTTACTTAGCTTAATTAATCTTGCTTAGCTTAATTAATCTTGCTTAGCTTAATTAATCTTGCTTAACTGATTAATTAATCAAACTTAACTTAATTAATCTTACTTAACTGATTAATTAATCTTACTTAGTTGATTAAGTTTAACTTATCTATTAAGGTTTCTTAACCGCTAAGTTATCTTAACTACTAAGTTTACTTAACCACTAAGTTTTCCTTAACTATTTACTTAATCGCTAAGTATTCTAGCTTAGTAGTTCCCTGGTTACAAGTTATAATTTCTAGCTACAATGGAACTCATATTAGTGTATTACTCAATTCAACTTTAACGATAATCACGAGATCAAAACTCACAACGAATGACAAAGTATAGCCGTATACAGGCAGCACTTAAACATCCGTTGGATCAGTTTCAATCAATCGGATATAGTACCGTGTCCGTGATTAGACTTATTACCCTGATAATGAGCAGAGTTTCGGGTTTTAGAGTATAATACCCGAGCTATTACTTTGCTATAATATAAGCTAAAAGAAGAAAAGAATTGAGCGACTTTCAACTGAACTCGAACTCCTTATTTATAGGGCTGGAAATGGGGCGTGTCACGGCCCGTGTAAACACAAAGGAACATCTACGCGGACCGCGAGGAAGTCTAGGTCGGCTGAGTCATCAGAGGTTTCGACACGTGTCATGCCACGTGGCCTTGATCGTTATCCGGTAGTTTGCATTGTTGTCGCGGCCCGCGTAAGCTTGGCTTAACTCTTACGCGGCCCGCGAGCGAACCAAAAATCTTGTTTTTCTTGATTTCTCCAAGCACGAAGGTATTTCGGGCCCGTTTCTCGCACTCGGGGTGTATTTAGGAGCGTTTAGGGTTACCTTAAGGGTCCTAGGAGAGTCGTTACATCCTCCTCACCTTGTTTTAAATCTCGTCCTCGAGATTTGGGCTACGATATCTCTTTAAGAGTTATGTCACGTCTTAGTCAATAAGAATAGTTTTAAGATGAATACGTGTTTTACAATAAATAGGGCTCAATGGTTCAACTGAATTAGTTCAAGAAGTCGATGTCAAATGAAGGAGATGAAATGATATAGTTTCCAAGATGATTAGGTTTAAGTCAAAAAGATATATGATCAATAGATGTGAGTGTTTACAAGTTGTGAATGATTTTTAGAAACAATAGAATTCACTGTCAACAGAAAACTTACTTTGATTGTCAACTGAGGAAGTCTCGAAATCAACAAGCTCGAATAAAATAGAAGTACGAAAATGATTTGTCAACTATTGAATTATGATATCAGAAAAATCAATGGGTTGACATTTATCGAATTACAAGGATACACCGATATACAACAGAGTTTAGTGTATCATTGTCTTAACACATAGTTGTATTAAGACCACTTTCAAGGATGAGTCAAGCGAAAGGTATATATAGATTAGCTCAAGCTACAAGTCTATACCGACGCTACAAGGTGTCATAGTTATCGAAATAATAATAGCGGTGACTGGACGAGTTCACCGTGTTTTAAATCAAATGAAGTAAGTCTGAATATTTGTTTCAAACAAATCTAGTAGGATTTTCGATTGAAATTGAAACAATTGAATAATGTTTTTCGATTGAAGATGATAAAGCAATAAATATCACGAAAGGCTCGATTGATGCTGTAAGAACCATTAAGAGATACACTGAAATATGACATGAATTTGTGTATCATTATCTTAGCACACGATTGTGTTAATATTGCTTTTATAGGATAAACCAACAAAGCGGATTCAATATAAATAAATAAATAATTAAATCCGTATATGATGTGTGCAAACGAGATTAGCGCAAGCTTCAATTTTGTGAAAATGTCACCACAAGGTGATCGTGATCAAAGAAACGATTTAATGAAGTCGAAGACCAAACAAGCCTGTTATGGTTCAAAGTAATTGAAGGGCTTGTTGGGATTAATTCGAATATGATGGCCTTAATCTATCATACGGAACCTTGAATTGAATACGTATTGCGAGCAAGTTCAAACAATGGAACTTGGTTTAAACACAACGAGTTAATGTATCAATAAGAAAGTTATGACATGGTCACAACAAAAACCATGTATACCATTCAAAAGAAAATTGAGTTTTTCAAGAAATTAATCGATTCGATATCAAAGAGTCATCGTTTTGCAAAAAACGTGGTTTACAATGCAAAGATCAAGTATAGCGGAACGATATTTGAGTTTTAATAAAACAACAAATTGGAATGAAGCCCTCCCATGGTCTTCATAATTCAAACTAACCACATGCGCAACAAACAGTGCATGTGTAACGTGTGGATTTACCAAGAAATGAAACAACCAAATAAATATTCGCGATTATGAAAGAAATCCTCATGATGACCATTAGGAGAGTAGAAATGCAAAAGTCTATTTACTATGTGCAGAGGTCTGAATTTTAACAAAAGGAATTTAAGAATTTTATCTGGAATTTTGTGTGATAACCATTGTTAAGTGACATTACTAGGGAATGTCGAAAATGAAATAGAGGGATTGTAAAGGTATGTGACTTCTTTTGTAGCATCAAGAATTGGATTAGACTATGCACCGAGTGTTGTGAAATCTTGTTCTATCGTACCTCAGCAAGCTTCATGTCATTTGTAGGATCACGTGGCCAAGTGCTGCTTTTTTATTAGTAGTTATTCCACTGACGGGATTCGCATTGGTGTCGTCATGCCCAATTATATTTTTCCAAAGGTCTTGCCTTGAAAGTCGTGTGTGATATACTTCGACGTCTGTGGATGTATAATTTAAGTTTCATGTGTTTTCTTGTGCACTAGCACAACTTTACATGCTTCTTACTTGCGTTATTAGTCTATGGTAACGCATTGGTAATTCTTATACTTTTGATGGCGTCCCAACTTAAAGGGTTTCCATTGTTTATATTGTTGCACGAGTTACGAGGTAGATGATCAAACGAAATAATGTTTGATATCGGAATTATAGATATATGCAAGAGATTCCTGATAAAGAAATCTAGAATTATTACTAACACTTATGTTCGTGATTTATTTTAAATTGTCAATCGTTATGGCTTTTGGAATTTCTTATAGATATACATATCTATATAATCATACATACCATTCATAAGGTCAATGTTTTTAACAGATTGATTTTTTTTCCAAAAACAAGTCAGACATCAGGTCATGGTACTATTTAGGGAATTTTGTCACTTGTTTGACATATTATACTCCTTCTTACCCAGTTCTAGCCGGAGAGGTAACCTCATCTTGCCCGGTTCTTGCCGGAGAGGTAATTATTATGTTTCCCATAAATAGTATCTTTTTAAGATTTTAAAAGTGCCTCTTTTATTAAGGCTTTCATCCAGAATCAAGGAAATTTGTATTCCCATAACATATCTTTTTCTAGACCAAGTAGTATCAATAAACAAGAATTAACAGCAATTAAGTGTTATTGCTAATTTATCGTACTTTGCAATGTTCTAATCATTATTCTTACGGCATACCAATATCTATCACATTATACTTATACAAGTAATTAGCTCATCTTGAAGCTCATATTAAGGCATCTTTCTTAAGTTCAAGTCTAAATACTATCCTGAGTGCTAACAGAAAATATCAAGTTCCTAACTCTTCGTTTAAAGTTAGGTATTTATTACAACACCTAATTTCTTAAACAAGTGGTTCTGATACCACTTCTGTCACGACCCCCGACCCCACCCTGGACAGAATCGGGAGCCGCGAACCAGTTCAGTGGTACCGGTGGTTATTTAGAAAAGTAGTGCAGCGGAAATTTCATCAGGACCGTGAGTTAGGAAAAATATCAGAGTTTAGAAAACACCGGATTTTATTTATTAAATAGATGGGATAAAACCATGTTTTGAAAGGTAGCTTTAATATGGGATAAACCCGAATACATAAAACAACTTTTCTTAATTTAATTTAATTGATAAATTAAGCCACTTCTGTAAGCCTTTTGGTGCCGTATCCAACTCTTATTCCGATCTACTGTAATTACCTGAAACGCGTTTTAAAAACATTTGGTCAGCAGGAAATACTGGTGAGTTCATTCAGTTTGTACAAAAATGACACATTGTTATAGATTACAGCATAAGAGCGATTACAATGGCTACTATCTTATTTTTATCTGGCGCCGTGTCACACCCTGGTGACGATGGTCATACCACTATTGGGTCCTTTCACCCAAGTAGTGATGATTATCACAGTTAGGTTTGTTTACCTAACCGTGAGAAATTAGTAATGTGCACAATACCCCACTTGCCAGTGATTCAAGATAACCAAGACTTAATCCCTGTAATTATAACTTTTGAAAATAATTTGAGTATTGTAAAACATTGTTGATAAAAAGAGAATGACTCACATTATAAGCATGCAATATTGATTTAACAAGCTTCTTGATTCTACTCCTTCTGATAATTAAGCATATACTTTATTGTTCTGATCCTTCTGATGATTTAAACAGCTTGTTTGATTGTAAGTGTATAGTTGGGAGTATTCTGATAGTTAAACATATAGTTTAACAGAATGGAATACGTATTTGTGTAAAACCATATCAAACCTAACGATGGTCACGAAATCAGAACCTTAACAAAATTCACAAAGTATAGTCTTATTCAGACAGCACTTTGGCATTCATTTAACGAAATTCACAAAGTATAGTCTTGTGTAGATAGTACTTTGGCATTCGTTTAACGAAATTCACAAAGTATAGTCTTGTGTAGACGGCACTTTGGAAATCGTTAGTTGGTTCCCGAATCGATCGGACAGAATATCGTATCGGTGATTATTGGTTAGAACACCAACGTATAGAGAGAAGAATAGAAGAAATAAGCAAAGGAAAATGAATCCTAAGCTTCCTATTTATAGTCAAGGGATAAGTTTTACCCCTATATAGCATTTCCCTAGGTGTTATCTTACTTAGTTGAACCTTCCCTAGATAAAACCTTCCCTAGATAACACTTTCCTTAGATAAAATCTTCCTTAGATAATATCTACCCCATATACATATATATATATATATATATATATATATATATATATTCTTCATGTATATCTACTTAGGTGTTTAATAAATCTTACTTAGATGATTAATTAATCTTACTTAGCATAATTAATCTTGCTTAGCTTAATTAATCTTGCTTAACTGATTAATTAATCAAACTTAACTTAATTAATCTTACTTAACTGATTAATTAATCTTACTTAGCTGATTAAGTTTAACTTATCTATTAAGGTTTCTTAACCGCTAAGTTATCTTAACTACTAAGTTTACTTAACCACTAAGTTTTCCTTAACTATTTACTTAATCGCTAAGTATTCTAGCTTAGTAGTTCCCTGGTTACAAGTTCTAATTTCTAGCTACAATGGAACTCGTATTAATGTATTACTCAATTCAACTTTAACGATAATCACGAGATCAAAACTCACAACGAATGACAAAGTATAGCCGTATACAGGCAGCACTTAAACATCCGTTGGATCAGTTTCAATCAATCGGATATAGTACCGTGTCCGTGATTAGAGTTATTACCCTGATAACGAGCAAAGTTTCTGGTTTTAGAGTATAATACCCGAGCTATTCCTTTGCTATAATAGAAGCTAAAAGAAGAAAAGAATTGAGCGACTTTCAACTGAACTCGAACTCCTTATTTATAGGGCTGGAAATGGGGCGTGTAGCGGCCCGCGTAAACACAAAGGAACATCTACGCGGCCCGCGAGGAAGTCTAGGTCGGCTGAGTCATCAGAGGTTTCGACACGTGTCATGCCACGTGGCCTTGATCGTTATCCGGTAGTTTGCATTGCTGTCGCGGCCCGCGTAAGCTTGGCTTAACTCTTACGCGGCCCGCGAGCGAACCAAATATCTTGTTTTTCTTGATTTCTCCAAGCACGAAGGTATTTCGGGTCCATTTCTCGCACTCGGGGTGTATTTAGGAGCGTTTAGGGTTACCTTAATGGTCCTAGGAGAGTCGTTACAGTTTGGATGATAAGAAGAGACCTATACCAGTGGCAGATATCATCCACCCACAGGGGGTCGCTCTATGTCTCCAACATCAACAAAGACACTTCAACACATGAACAAAGAAAATAAACAACGCCAAACCCAAAACGCCATTTATTTGTCACATTTCTTGTAGTTTCAAAAGAAAAAAGACACTGATGACACTGAAGATTTAAAACCATAAATTGTTTCTGCTTTGTTTTTTTTTTTTTTACTTTTTTTTAATTTTCTTTGTCTATTGTTTGTTCTGTAATGTCAGTTAATAAACAAAAAAATAATATTAATGTCATAATGAAAAATATAATAAAACGCCAAAATTAGCAAATACGTGTAAAACGCCATAATACCATAAAAAAGCCCCCAAAAAACTACCAAACTATAATAAAATTAATTTGAACAACTAATATTATAAAAAAAAAGAGTGAAACAATGTGCAAAGAATATAAAACAAAAAGAAGTCCAATAGTTATCTAACCGCCATTGGAAAACAAAACGCCATAATTACAGCCGTCAAAAAGATTTGACGTGTTACACCATTAAAAATGTTGAGTATCAAACACAAAACACGGTAAACTGCAAAAAAAAAAAAAAAAAAAAAAAAAACAGTAAAATGAAACGACGGAAAACATAATTACTAACATTTATTATATTAAATTTATTTATCCTTTTCAAAACTTCATAATTACCTGACATAGGCGTGAAAAAAAGTCAATATAAAAGAAAACCATCAGAACCCAAGCTCAAACACGCCAAAAAAAAAACTAAAACGCCACATATTCTCCAAAACGCCAAAAAATTTTAAAAATGGCTAAGGTTATTGCATGGAGGTTTGAAAGGAAAGAAAAAACATTCATCATAAAGTTCGCTGACAGGAGAAGGGTAAATGTAAGAACAATAAAAGCCATAATGGGAATGAATGAAAATGTTCAGGAGGATATCCTGGCCCATGGGGTTCCAAGAGACAATGATTGTGAAAGAACTAGAACTGTAATAAAAAGACTGGAGAGAAAGTTTCCAGCTGAAGATGATGAAGATGATGATGATATTGAAGATACACAAATACCAAAACTTAGCAGTTGGGTATTGAATGAGGAAGAAGGAACACTTGAAGTAACGTATAAAAACGGGGTGCAATATTCAAGACCAATGGAAGAAATGTTGAAGACATGGTTGCTATCTATCGTTGAACAACTCTGTGATTTAACACCTTCAAACGATCCAAAATCCAAAGCAGTGATATTCAAAAATAGGATGCAGCAAAAAAGAGACGAGCTAATGGCGTTATACGCAAAAATGAATTTCGATGATGAATAATCTGAAGAAAGTGAAGAACAAAGCGATGGGTACATCTCTGATGTAATCCCACCTACGGAAGACTATTAGATTATTTGGATTTTCGAGTTATTGTAAATTTTTAAAATATTAATCTATGGTAATGAATTATTAACAAAAAGATACAAAACGCCAAAAATGACATGGAAAAAGCCATAATGCCAAAAATATTAACCATGTGACACAAAAAGAATTAACTCAAAGAGAATAAATCTCAGAAAAAAACAATAAAACGCCAAATAATTAATAAATATACAAAACGCCAAAATTATCTTGCACGCAAAAAATAAAGAAGCATGTCAAACGTGAAAATCGTGAAAAGAGAAGAATACTAAAAAGACAAAAAAAACCCCTCGGACCCTGATCATGCCCCATGCCACGTGTTCGGCCAGGATGCGTTCTCACCGTTCTCACACTTTTTGCCGTTTTCTCCTGATCCCGTTTCTCTCTCTCTCTCTCTCTCTCTCTATATATATATATATATATATATATATATAAGGTAAGGTTCATTTGAGAACCACCTTTATTGTGAGAATCGCGAGAATCAATGTGAACACAAAATAAAATAAAAAAAAGAATAAAAAAAGCACTCAATTTTTTTAATATTTAAAAAAAATCGCTATATTTCGTTACCAAAAAAAGAAAAAAACTTTTTTTTCGAGTAACAATTATCCATGCACATGTGCATATGTAGCATTACTTCGACAAATTCCGTAATACATTATCAGTAATAGATAATTGCACTTTAATTTACAATACTATCTGTAATACACTACTTTATACATTACTAATATTCAAAATGCACATGTGCATCATTATGTATAACCATGATATAACGTGTTTTGGTATAAAAAGTTTGTGATTTTGAGTGGAGAAGTAGGCCCATATACATGTTTTTTAGTTAGTTATATCTAGTTGTTGATGGTTTGGTTATAGTTGTCACTTTATGATGTAATATGTTGATTGGATAGTATAAATGGTGTTGATATACATGTAATAAAGTGAAAATATTGGTAATGGTATTGTATTATGGATGGTAGGAGGTAATGGTATTGTATTATGGGTGGTAGGAGGTAATAGTAGTGTATTATAGATGGTATGAGGTAATGGTAATGTATTATGGATTGTATGATAGATGAAAAGAAAAGTGTATTCAAAGTAGTGTACCAAAACACCTTATTTCATGTTGATACATAGGGTATGTTTGGCATAGTGCTTTTAGGAGCTTTTAGGAGCTTTAAGCTTTTAAGAAAAAGCTTGTACTCAATAAAAAGTCTTGTTTGGTTGAAGGAGCTTTAAGCTTTTAGGTTAGGAACTTGAAGCTTTTGGTTGAACGCTACTACTAGTAGCGTTTAGAAGGAGCTATAAGCTTTTAGCGAAAAAATGATTATTTTAACCTCTAAAAATAAGGAACTTTTTAATGCACCAACTTTCTAAATTTTTAGTGATTTCCATTTTGGTCATTTTATACATTTTATTAAAAGCTTCAGCTACTCTACCAAATACCAAATATATCTAAAAAGCTACAGCTACTGGCTACCAGCTACAGCTTCCAGCCACCAGCTACCAGCTTCCAACTACCAGCCACCAACTACTTTTGCCAAACATACCCATATAGATGCACATGTGCATTTCTAATATTGGTAATGTAAAAAGTAGTGTATTACATATGGTAGTGTAAATGAAAGTGCAATTGTCTAATTTTTGTATTGAATTACGGAATTTGTCAAGGAAATAATACATATACATATGTGCATGGATAACTGTTACTCGAAAAAAAAAATTTGAATTTTTTTATTGTTGACGAAATATAGCGATTTTTCCAAAAAAAATAGTAAAAAAAATTGGGTATTTTTTAGATTTTTTTTAGGTATTTTTGGTTGTGTTCACAATAGTTTCTAGCAATAAAAAGTGGTTCCTAACGGATATTTCTCCTATATATTATATATATAAAAACATTTGTATCTCGAATTAGAGGCCCTATCCAAATGGAGTCCCAACGGCCCTGCCACTAATGACTCGAACTACCAAAACTAACCATAATTGACCAATGGTTAAACAAGATCAACCACACTTAAGAATAATTAGGATGCTATTTTGTCTTCGAAGTACATGTGTTGATGCTTTTTTCACCTTTTTCTTATTAATCGTGAGAAAGCATAGCAATTATTAATATTGGATTGGTTATGGTGAGAAAGCATAGCCATTATTAATATTGGTTTAGTTAACTAGTTATATATTTCTTTTTTAGTATTCTTATTATATTTCATATAAGTTTAATTCTTTTAGTTTGAATTGATACACATTTACCTATATATTAAAATTACAACCAAATGAACAGTAACAATATGTAGGAATAAACAAATGGTACCAGTGCTGTTATCATATTTACCAAACCAGGTACATTTTCCGTACCAATCCGGTACCGACTTTTGACATTTTCGATACCGATTCGGTACCGACTTTTGACATTTTTGGTACCGTTTTTTACTCTCAAATTCTGGTACCGTACCGGTGCCGTACCAAGTATATTCGGTAACAGTACCCAATTTTGGGGGTTTTCGGTACCGAGCTCATCCTTAACATCACCTTTGAACTCATGCCACAAAGCAACGCAGTACTGCACCGTTTAGATTGTTTTTCATACACGTGGTAAGTAAATTATATTTCGTTTGAATGAGGTTTTATATACACAACTTCTTTTGTTTTTTTTGTCTTTTTTTGTAATAATTGAATTGTAACATGTAAAATTAATTTGTATATTTAAATTATTGATAAGCAAATGGTATCAAATCCTGTAATTAAACCGGTATCGTATCGGTACCAAATTTACTATACCAAATAATTTTTGTTACCAATCTGGTACCCACCTTTTGGCGTTTTCAGAATCATTACTTTCGGTTCGACACCGATCTAGCACCATACCCATATTTACTTATTTTTACCTTTAAATACCATACTGTATAGTACCGAGCATTTTCTGTGCCGATACCTAATTTCGATGATTTTCGGGATCGGTACTTTCGGAGCCATTACCGGTACCGAGCTCATCCATATTTTATTACCTATTACCTATATATTAAAAACAGAACCAACTGAATAGTAAAACCACATAGGGATAAGTAAATAGTACCGGTACCAAATTTACCAAACCGGGTACATTTCGGTACCGATTCGGTACCGACTTTTGACATTTTTAGTACCAGTTTTTACCCTCAAATACTGGTACCATACCGGTGCCGTACCAGGTATATTCGGTACCGGTACCCACTTTTGGGGGTTTTCGGTACCGAGCTCATCCTTAACATCACCTTTGAGCTCATGCCACATAGCAACGCAAGTAATTGCACCGTTTAGATTGTTTTTCATACACGTGGTATGTAAATTGTATTTCGTTTGAATGAGGTTTTGTATACATAACTTCTTTTATTTTCTTTTTTGTCTTTTTCTGTAATGAATGAATTGTAACATGTAAAATTAACTTGGATATTTAAATTATTGATGAGTAAATGGTATCAAATCCTGTAATCAAACCAGTATCGTATCGGTACCAAATTTACTATACCAAATCATTTTCGGTACCAATTTGGTACCCACCTTTTGGCGTTTTCAGAATCGTTACTTTCGGTTCGACACCGGTCTAGCACCATACCTGTATTTACTTATTTTTACCTTCAAATTCCATACCGTATAGTACCGAGCATTTTCGGTGCCCGTACCTAATTTTGATTATTTTCGGGATCGGTAGTTTCGGTGTCATTACCGGTAGCGAGCTCATCCATATTTTAACGGGTTAGTAACGTTATAACTGAACTGAAAACAATCGAATTTTCAACGTGTAGGACAAGTGGGTCCTACTATTATATATTAGATTATTTAAAAACCATTTTTATCTATGTTTTGATATTCGGTACCGCTTTTCGTCATTGGCACGCGTTTTACAGACATTGGATCCCCGCCGCAACGCGGGGTCGGAAAATCAACTAGTTCTAATTTCTAATCAAATCTTCCCTAAATCTTCACTGCCAACATATCCACTCTTTTTCGAATCCTTGCTGCCCAGCTTGAAACATTTGTCCGTTACTACCATTGGTGGATTAACATTGTGAGTTTTTCGCTTCAGATTTTCATTTTCTTATGATATATGGGGTGTTTTGTTGTGCTCAACTTGCAGGAAGAGAGAAAAGATGGTTGTTCGTTTGATGACATGATGTTAGGTTTGCCTTGTAGTATTTTCTGCTAATAACAAGTTTTTATTTAAGTTAGCATATAAATGCGGTGTTAATGGTCGATTTCAAAGGTCCCTGTGTATGAAGACTATGTGGTAGATGAAATGCATAAATGAAAATTTATCAAGTAAGAATTCACTTTTTTTTGCTCCCTTCTTGTTCTCTTATGTTTTTCAGCAATTGTTGTTTTAACTTGTGTTTGCTATATTCCGATTTATTATTTTATTTTAACTGTTGGATTAGTAAATTAGTATTTAACTCCTTGATGTTTTAACTTATGATTGATTAATAACTTATGTTGTATTAATATACTTAATTACATATATGTAATGTAATATGTGTGTAGAAAGATAATTGAATTATTTTAAAATTTTGCTTCGGTTTTGTCACACCCCCAAAATCCACCTGCGGAGTACTACCGCTTGGAGGCATGACTGACCAGGATCCAGCCACCAATCACATTGAACAAGCATATAAGTAGTTATAAAATCCAACCAATACAATTGGTGTCCAAATAAAGCATAGTTTAAGTTGCAAGCGGAAGCATAACGTTCAAAACCAAAACATAAGTTTAAATGTTTCATAGTTTAACATGGCACACCGCTGTCCATGTCCCACAACGACTCTCTCCCATGCAAGCTCCAGCTAAGTACCTAAAGACCTGCAAAGCATGTAGTAACTAGTCAACAACAAGTTGAGTGAGTTCACAGTTGGGTGTTCGTTTTAAGTTGTTTAGAAAACCGTTTCCTTTATCTGGCATCCTGCCGTGGGGGTTACCCCATAGTTGAAAACGTGACTTGTTTATTCCTGGTTACTCTGGCAATCCAGCCGTGGGGGCTACCCTGTGTTAGTTATCTGGCATTTCGGCCGTGGGGGCTACCCCATGTTAGTTATCTGGCATTTCGGCCGTGGGGCTACCCCATGTGTACACTAGACTCGTTACCATATCGACTGCTGACTGTAGTCATGTTTATGTGCCCTGAAACTGTCAATGTCTATCAGCATTGACGTGCCCCAGATCCATTAGTTCACGCCCGTCCTCTGCGGCACGGTGTGAGGTTTGTCAGACCTAAATAGCGCTATCTAACTAATGACCCGCTCGCCATTTGCCCGGCGATTAAGTCGATATAAAAAGGAGGGACTTCGTGATAGAGTTTTGGTCTAGTACGAGTTATCTGTCCATGAGGACGAGGAATTACATTCCTGAACCAATGCTGTCCTACCCAAGGAGGACGAGGAATCCACGTTCCTTAACCCCATTCCCAACCCAGGGAATCCCATGCTTTGTAGAGGGTGTGAACTCACCTTGGTTTGCTCGGCAGATACACAGAAAAGTCAATCAAGTTGTAAGCGGTCAACTACGTCCTAACATAGATACCATTCATGTCAGGTTCATATCCAAGTAGTGCACGTATGTTATACACGTATTGTACACAAGTAACGATCATGGCATACACGTCTATCATGGCAGTTCAACAACAGTACACAACATGCTCAATTAACAGTAACACATACGGCCCATATGTTCGGCCCAATCACCTAGGCCCGTAACAGTGTAAGCCCATACAGATTGCATATAGTCAGGTGGTCTCGAGTCGAGACTAGAGTTCTCGAGTCGAAACGGCGTTGTCTCGGTTTAGCTTTCATCACCCGAGACATGGTGGTCTCGAGTCAGGTCTCGAGTCGCAACAAACCCGTAACCTGGTCTCGAGTCATGTTGTTCATGCGCTGGCCGTGTGGTCTCGAGTCGAGACTAGGGGTTCTCGACTCGCAATCTGTGTCGCAACCGTGGTCTCGGGCAGTCATGGGTTGGTCTCGAGTCGCAACCATTACATTCTCGAGTTGTAACTGAATGGTCTCGAGTCGAGACCGTAGATCTCGGTTGGAACATCTGCTGACAGCCGACATTTGTACTATCCAATGGTATTTCGATTTCATGATACAATGTACTATCCAACCACAATCCTTAAACATGTTTTCTTGTCTAACAATCAATTAAAATGGATCAAACAACTAGTTTTCAAATATTCAAGACACATTCATATTATGTTCATGTTGTTCTTCATGTATTCAAGTCATTCATCATGATCATTCAAACTTGTTCATCATATTTTAGGGTTTTTAGCATCAATCACAATCATATCATGAACAACAATAAAAAACACTTGAACATACTCATCTAAGGGTTTCAAATCATCACATAACACCTCAAACTCGACTCTACACTAATCCGATTTCCACATACATGTAGCCGGTTTAACAAGCATTCGGTTCTTAGCACAAGAGTGTACAATCCGATTAACATGACATTATCTAATACACATATGCAAGCCGATTTCATGAACATCAACACTTAATGGTTTAAATCACATTTAGACACAAGATATCATTAGCTCATCATGCAATATATCCGAAATCAAGACATGTTAGCCGAATATCATCATCATACACATCCGATTCACAAGAACATCATCATTCGTACAACTATTCTAGTTAAACCATGTCATCCATAACATCTAACAACAAACATCATAAAACACTAACCGGTTGTTGAGGTGTGTGTGAAGGAGAGTAGGTTTGTTGTCCGAAAGTTTCCGAGTGAAGAACACAAGCGAATCCGAGAGCTTGGCTTGCTACCCTTGATCCGACACAAGGTAAGAGGGTGGTGTTGCTAGGGTTTTAGTGGGAGAGAATGTGGGAGTGTGTGTGTAGGAGAGTGTGTGTTGTCCAAAGGATGGCAAAGTTGGCTAGGAGCATGATATATATACTAGCTCTAAGTTGGTTCATCCTAGTGGGTTTTCGAGTGGGGTGAAGGGGGACATGGCCCAACCAGCCCAACAGTTACACTATTCACTCGAGACCGCATGGTCTCGAGTCGGGTTCTTGTGTCTCGGGTCGCATACATACAAGCATACATATAAATATAACACATAATCACATAGGATGTTCACTTATATCATTAAACCAACAAGTTAACTAGTCACACAACGTTCAAGCATGTTACATCAAGATACAACGAAAGGTTCTAAATTTCGAGTTGTCACATCATCCTCAAGTTGAAAGAAATTTCGTCCCGAAATTTGGTAAGCACTCACTGAGGAAGCTAGTTAAGTTGTATGGTTTTCCCGGTTTTCCTGGGGTGTCACATCCACCCCCCGTTGATGTGGAATTTCGTCCCGAAATTCCGTAGCTTCAGCCTCAGTAGTGGTTGTACTGTTTGCGAACAGTTGGGGATACTTTTGTTTCATCCGATCTTCGCGTTCCCAGGTGAACTCTGGGCCGCAACGTGAGTTCCAACGAACTCGAACGAGAGGTATTCTAGTGTTCTTGAGGACCTTAACATCCCGGTCCGTGATTTCAACTGGTTCCTCGACGAATCGTAACTGCTCGTCGATAGTGAGTTCCTTCAGAGGAACTATGTGGGTCTCATCCGACAGACACTTCTTCAGATTCGACACATGGAAAACGTTGTGAACTGCACCGAGTTCTGCTGGTAAGTTCATCTGTAGGCCACCCTGCCTATTTTCTCGATGATTTCGAAAGGTCCGACGTATCGTGGGTTAAGTTTGCCTCGTTTACCAAAACGAACCACACCCTTCCAGGGTGAAACTTTGAGTAGTACCCGCTCCCCAACCTGGAGCTCAAGTGGTTTCCTGCCCTTATCGGCGTAGACTTTCTGACGGTCACGAGCTGCCGCCATGCGTTGTCGAATTTGAGCAATTCGTTCGGTTATGTCTACCACATGTTCTGGACCAGTGATCTGACTATCCCCCACCTCTGCCCAACAAAGAGGTGACCGGCATTTACGTCCGTACAATGCCTCAAACGGAGCAGCTTTAATGCTGGTGTGGTAGCTGTTATTGTACGAGAATTCCACAAGTGGCAGATGCTTTTCCCAGCTGTTGCCAAAGTCGATTACACATGCCCGAAGCATGTCTTCTAAGGTTTGAATAGTGCGCTCGGACTGCCCGTCCGTCTGAGGGTGATACGCTGTGCTCATATCTAAACGTGAGCCAAAGGATTTGTGCATTGCTTGCCACAGTTCTGAAGTAAAACGCGCATCTCGATCCGAGATAATAGAGGTGGGCACCCCGTGCCTCGAAACAACTTCCTTGAGGTATACGTCTGCTAGAGTGGAGAACTTATCCGTTTCCTTGATAGCCAAGAAGTGTGCGGACTTTGTGAGTCGATCCACGATCACCCAAATAGTATCGTTTCCGCGCTGAGATCTAGGCAGGCCAGTAACGAAATCCATGGAAATTTGCTCCCATTTCCATTGCGGTATCTCTGGTTGTTGGAGTAGGCTTGAGGGTTTCTGGCATTCAGACTTGACTCTCGCACAAGTCAAACACTTGCTGACGTAAGTTGCTATGTGGGCCTTCATGCTAGGCCACCAATACGTAGTTTTGATATAGTGGTACATCTTATCCGAACCAGGGTGTACCGAGTAGCGAGACTTGTGTGCTTCATCCATCACAAGCTCTCGTAGGTTGCCATAGAGTGGGACCCAAATGCGCCCCGTTACGTAGTAAGCACCGTCTTCCTTCTATTCCATGCGTTGCCTTGAGCCGCGTAGGGCTTCAGCCCTGACGTTTTCTGGTTTCAATGCTTCTATCTGAGCAGCTCGTATTTGGGAAGGAAGACTGGAATGTATAGTGAGTTGTAAGGCTCGCACGCGCTTAGGCGCGGTGTCCTTCCGACTGAGGGCATCAGCCATAACATTGGCCTTGCCAGGATGGTACTTGATTGCACATTCGTAATCGTTTAATAACTCGACCCATCGTCGTTGGCGCATGTTTAGCTCCTTCTGTTTGAAGATGTGCTCGAGGCTCCTGTGGTCGGTGTAGATGGTGCACTTGGTACTGTACAAGTAATGTCTCCATATGTTAAGTGCGAAAACAACAGCTCCCAGCTCTAAATCATGTGTAGTGTAGTTCTTCTCGTGAACTTTGAGTTGGTGTGAGGCGTAGGCTATAACTTTATCTCGTTGCATCAATACACAACCAAGACCTTGAATTGATGCGTCACAGTAAACCACAAAATCATCTGTGCCCTCTGGCAATGAAAGGATAGGTGCGCTGCAAAGTCTATCCTTTAAATGCTGAAATGCTAATTCCTGTGCATTTCCCCAGTGATAAACAACGCCTTTCTGCGTTAGTGAACTGAGAGGCTGTGCAATCTTGGAAAAATCCTTAATGAACCTCCTGTAGTAACATGCCAATCCCAAGAATTGGCGAATTTCCTTTGGTGTACGAGGTGCAGGCCAGTTCTTAATCGAATCCACCTTCGATGGATCAACGTGAATCCCATCCTTGTTTACCACGTGGCCTAAGAAATGGACTTCATGAAGCCAGAAGTCGCATTTCGAGAACTTTGCGTAAAGCTGTTCTGTTCGAAGGAGTTCCAAAATAAGTCGTAGATGTTGCTCGTGCTCCTCCTGACTCTTAGAATAGATCAGGATGTCGTCGATGAAGACTATAACGAACTTGTCCAGGTAAGGCTTGCACACTCGATTCATCAAGTCCATGAAAACCGCTGGTGCGTTCGTCAGCCCAAAAGGCATGACCAAAAACTCATAGTGTCCATAACAGGTTCTAAAGGCTGTTTTGGAGACGTCCTCTTCCCGGACTCTCAGCTGGTGATATCCTGATCTCAAATCAATCTTTGAATAGTAGCTCGACCCTTGCAGCTGGTCGAACAAGTCGTCAATTCGTGGTAGAGGATAACGATTCTTCACCGTCACCTTGTTGAGTTCCCGGTAGTCGATGCACATTCTGAAGGTACCGTCTTTCTTCCTCACAAATAGCACTAGAGCTCCCCAAGGCGATGAGCTAGGACGAATAAAACCCTTATCCAAGAGTTCTTGTAGTTGCGTAGAGAGTTCTTCCAACTCTGATGGAGCTAAGCGATAAGGTGCACGAGCTATAGGTGCAGCTCCAGGAGCTAGTTCAATCTGAAATTCGACTTGGCGATGCGGCGGAAGACCAGGTAATTCCTCAGGAAATACCTCAGGATAGTCGCGTAAGATTAGAAAATCTTCTATTTTCTTCTCTTTCTCCGAGGTGTCAGTAACGAGTGCCAAAATGGCAGTGTGGCCCTTTCGCAAGCACTTTTGGGCCTTAAGGAGGGAGATGACGTTCTCAACAGCACTCCTCCTGTCGCCACGAATCATGAGAGGTTCACCACCTGAACCAGGAATACGAACAATCTTCTCGTTGCAAAGAATCTCTGCTCGGTGTTGGGATAACCAATCCATCCCAATGACAACGTCGAAGCTACCCAAGATAATAGGAATAAGGTCGATAGAGAAGGTCTGGTTTGCAAGAATAAGTTTACAACCCTTGACTACGTGTGTGGCCTCTAAGCTCTTACCGTTTGCTAGCTCTACAGTGTGCTTGTTGTTCAAAGGTGTTGGAATACGCTTAAGCATTCGACTAACTTCTAGTGACATGTAGCTAGTATCGGCACCCGAATCAAATAAAACCGTAACATAAAAGTCGTCGAGAAGGAACTTACCCGCCACAACATTGGGGTCATTCCTTGCTTCACCTTGGCCAATCACGAACGCCCGCCCCCTGGCACCATTGTTGTTGTTGTTCCCATTGTTACCATTCCCCTGATTGTTGTTATTGTTGTTGTTGTTGTTGTTCTGGTTCCTGTTCAGCTGGGGGCAATCCCTCTTGAAATGGCCTTCAGCTCCACACTGAAAGCACCCTTTGTTATCACCTTGCTGCTGCTGCTGGCGCTGGTTCTGTGGGGCCTGTTGTTGACGATTCTGGTTTGCGGGGTATAAGCTCCTGCAATCCTTTGCAGCGTGACCTGGCTTGTTGCACCGATGACAGTTGCCCCTGGTGCATGGCCCGCTGTGGTGCAGGGTGCAGCGATTGCATTTGGGGTGATTCCCTTTGTACCCACCATGACTTTGACCACCAGATGATTGCTGACTAGGGCTCTTGTAGTCGTCAGTTTTCTCTGCTGAGACTGGGACTGAACAGAAGTCGAACCCTTACTTGAAGTCCCATCCCATTTCCGTTTGTTGTCACTAGGGACACCAGAAGTAGGTGCAGCACCTATGCGTTTTGGTAACCTATTCTGCTCCACCGCTTGGTCAGTAAGACGGTGAGCCAACTGAACAACCTGCTGGATAGTGGCGAGGTTAGCTGAAGTCACATGACTTTGGATCTCTGGCACTAAGCCCTTGAGAAAGAGTTCAATTCGCTTAATTGGAGGGTCCACCATAGTAGGACACAGTAAGGCAAGCTCATTCGACCTCTTGGTATACGCCTCAATTTCTGACCCCGTCATCTTGAGGTTGAAGAACTCGACTTCCAGCTTATGAATGTCATCACGACTGCAGTATTCCTCCTTGATCATTTCCTTAAAAGTTTCCCATGGGGTGGCGTTGGCAGCAACCAACCCCAGCATTTGGACCTGAGCGTTCCACCATGTGAGGGCTAAACCCTCGAGAGTACCGGTAGCATACTTCGCCCTACGCGCCTCAGGGCATTCGCACATTTCGAAAACTGACTCGAGCTTCTCAAACCAGTGGAGGAGGCCTACGGCTCCTTCAGTGCCGCTAAAAGTAGTTGGTCGGCAGTCCATGAAAGTTTTAAAAGTACACACGGGTGGCTGAGCATGCTGACCTATTGTGGGCGAAAGAAAGACAGAGTTTAACACAAAGGTTGGTTCACGAGAGTAGGATCTACAGATCCTAGAATGAGTTTGGACTGCAGGATATACCTCCTGCGTGTGCAGCTGCAAGTGCCGCAGCAACTTGTTCGTTAATCAGAGCCGTCAACTGGGCTTGTGTCATGTTAATGCGTCCAGACATGATCTTCATATCAAGAGGAACGTGAGTGAGAGGGGTTCGCAAAAATGCGGTGACAGAAGTGAGTAAGTACACACGTGTTCAAGCAACAGTAGTTATACTAACCAAGCATACCATGAGCAATGTACTATGTAACTAACAAGTAGGCAATATATACATGGATCATATCACCTAGAATGTCGAGCCTTGCATGTGGAGTGAAGCGTCGTTGGGGATCGTAGAGCACTGTACAGGTTATAGTCTAATTTTAATAAAACTTTTCCCTTATTAAAACCAAGTTCTCTATAACCAATGGCTCTGATACCAATCTGTCACACCCCCAAAATCCACCTGCGGAGTACTACCGCTTGGAGGCGTGACTGACCAGGATCCAGCCACCAATCACATTGAACAAGCATATAAGTAGTTATAAAATCCAACCAATACAATTGGTGTCCAAATAAAGCATAGTTTAAGTTGCAAGCGGAAGCATAACGTTCAAAACCAAAACATAAGTTTAAATGTTTCATAGTTTAACATGGCACACCGCTGTCCATGTCCCACAACGACTCTCTCCCATGCAAGCTCCAGCTAAGTACCTAAAGACCTACAAAGCATGTAGTAACGAGTCAACAACAAGTTGAGTGAGTTCACAGTTGGGTGTTCGTTTTAAGTTGTTTAGAAAACCGTTTCCTTTATCTGGCATCCTGCCGTGGGGGTTACCCCATAGTTGAAAACGTGACTTGTTTATTCCCGGTTACTCTGGCAATCCAGCCGTGGGGGCTACCCTGTGTTAGTTATCTGGCATTTCGGCCGTGGGGGCTACCTGTCACACCCCTTTCTGCGGCGGAAGCACGAGGTGTGATCATGAAAGGTTCTCATTGCATACGAAGAGTAAACATGCTACATGCTCGTAAAATAACATCAAATACCATGATTTGAAAACATAAGTTTAGCGTTTACCTCGCTAGACAGCTTAAAACATTGTCTTAAAAGTTTACAACTTTATTTAAAGTTAAACACAAGCGACATCCACGAGCATAAGCAAGACCGCGCGCACATCCATCCTAGTTACCTGAAATACATGTGAGTTTTTGGAAAAAAACGTCAACATAATGTTGGTGTGAATTCATACAGTTTTGTATTTCACGTTTGTATACTTTGTATAAAAACATAGTTGTGAATAAATCAAGTTTTTCTTGAGTACTCCACGTACTTTAAGTTATATATCAATCTTCTTGAGTACCCCACGTACTTCAAGTTATATATCAATTTTCTTGAGTACCCCACGTACTTCAAGTTATATATCAATTTTCTTGAGTACCCCACGTACTTCAAGTTATATATCAATTTTCTTGTATGGTATGAATTTTATATAAATACAGTATTTCTGTAAATATCAGGATTGTTAATGGGTTGCAAAGCCATTAACATGTGACACGACATAGGAAGTCACCAAACCTAAGGCATTTAATTGGTATATTCTGAGACACAAAAGCACTACTCGATTCTCGCCCTCACCGAGAGTGTGGCTGCCAGGCACCCGTTAGATCTAACCTTTTGTTCTGCGGTCTAAGTATGTACACGATTAATGGTGCTTCTGTACCCTATTCGTGACACTATTTCTCATAACGCATCCTACTTGGTTCTCGTTCTCACCAAGCACGTTTCTTTTTATCATTTCTCATAACGCATCCAACTTGGTTCTCGTCCTCACCAAGCGCGTTTCTTTTTATCATTTCTCATAACGCATCCAACTTGGTTCTCGTCCTCACCAAGTGCGTTTCTTATTATCGTTATATTTTGTCACACTTGGTTCTCGTTCTCACCAAGTGTACTTCTTGTATTTATATCATACCAATTATAAATATTGTACTTTTGTACATGTATTTCACCCCCGAAGTTATAAAAACTGAAAACAGTTAAAGAAAAGGGGGAGCATGAACTCACAACTTTGCGTTCCTTGCGTCGTAAACTTCACCGGATTTGCTTAATTAACGTCGTAACCTATACGCATTTTCTTAACGTTAGTCACTAGACTTGCGTCGCACAAGTACAGTCACTCTCTTTTGTGTATATACTCTTGTGTTAAAAATATTCTATATTTTTAACTACGTATCTTACTTATATTATTTTCTCTAAAATAAATATAAGTCTTTTGTGTTTTGCACTTCGCACCCGAATTATGTATCTTGTATTTTGTATGTGTATTTTTATGTTTATACTCCTCACGAGTATTTAGTGTATTTTTAAGTCTTAATACGCTAGCACGTATAACACATACTATATATACACTTAGCACAAAAGTTGGTGATAAAATAATATATATATTTTTCTCAAAAATATATACATACTTAATATCCATTTTTATTTTTGTAGAAGTCCTCATTCCTTATCACCAAAAATTAGGGAAACCTTGGTAATACTTTTAAACACATTTTTAGGGAATAAGTTTCTCAAAAACTTATATTTTTCTAAGTGTCAAAATTTATAAAAATTTTGACAGAGTTTCCCCTAAAAATGGAGGTTTCCCATGTTTTCAAAACATGTGTTTATTTTCTTTTAAATCGTCAACAATCTCCTCATTCAACAATAAACAATATGCAACTAGTTAAAATAGATATAATCGCAGAAATACATGAACTTGTGGTTTTTCCAAAATAGGTAGTATTCTTCCATTATTTTTAGTGGATCTTTGTATCGATCAACTTTGTTTCTTGAAAGTCTCGCTTTTAAAGAAGTTACATCTTTACAACTTCCGGTCAACATTTACAAAAATAGTTATTTTGTCGAAACTTTGTGTTACACAAGCGTTTACATACTCGTGTGTTTGCTAAAATCATTCTTTTTCATGTAAGACTCGGCTTTAGAAAATATGATTTCTTGGACACTTGGTCCTTTGAAAGTACCGCTTGTAGATCCGTAGATCTACTAGTTTTGAACACCATTTCATAAGTAAAATCGGACCTACACCTAGGCCTCAATTCTAATGTCTGACTGCTCTCTGCAGTTCAGTCGACACTTTGTGTCCTACCGGTGAGTTTACTATCATTTTTGACGCAACGCTCTCGTTTATGCATAAAGCAATATTTTGTAGTATACAACGTGCATGAATTCACTTATTTAGTATGTGTTCAGACATTGCTGACAATTTAGCACATAATTGCAGTCATTAAGCAATAATTAATGTTTACGGAAATTACCGGTTTGTGCCAGTTGTCACAGTCTCCCCCCGTTAAAAGAATTTCGTCCCGAAATTCAGGCTGAACTCACTCTCGCTGGAGTCTTCTTGAATAGGTGGGGATACTTTTTCTTGAACTGGTCTTCACGTTCCCATGTGTACTCGGGTCCGTGCTTAGAGCTCCAACGTACTTTGACAAGCTTCACACTGCTCCTCCTGGTCTTGTTGACTTTCCAGTCGGTAACCTCAACGGGTTTTTCTGTAAATCGGAGGGCTTCATCAATATGCACTTCATCCATCGGAATGATCACGCTTTCTTGTGTTGGACTCTTCTTCAGGTTGGATACATGAAACGTATCATGTACTCCATTAAGTTCTTCCGGTAACTCCAACTTGTATGCCACGGTACCAATTCTCTTCAAAATTTTGAATGGTCCGATGTATCGTGGATTCAGCTTTCCACGCTTTCCAAAACTGACTACGCCCTTCCAAGGTGAGACTTTTAACAACACATTGTCTCCCACCTTGAATTCTACTGATTTTCTATTCGGATCAGCGTAGCTCTTTTGTCGTTCTCGAGCCGCCTTAATGCGCTCTCGGATCTGCGCAATCTTGTCGGTTGTCTCTTGTACAAGTTCAGGACCAACCATACGTTTATCTCCGGCATCTGCCCAACATAAGGGCGATCGGCATTTGCGGCCATACAGAGCTTCGAACGGCGCGGCTTTTATGCTCGTATGATAACTGTTATTGTAGGAAAACTCAACTAAAGGTAGATGAGTATCCCAGCTGCCGCCTAGATCCATGACACATGCGCGAAGCATATCTTCTAACGTTTGTATAGTCCATTCGCTCTGGCCGTCTGTTTGCGGATGGAATGCCGTGCTTAGATCTAACTGAGATCCAAAGGCTTCCTGAAATGATTGCCAGATTCTTGAGACAAAGCGTCCATCTCTGTCTGAAATGATTGAGATTGGCACTCCATGACGTGCCACAATTTCTCTTAAATATATTTCAGCAAGCTTTCCAGTGCTGTCTTTTTCTCGGATCGGTAGGAAGTGCGCAGACTTCGTTAATCGATCAACTATTACCCATATCATATCGTGCCCTCTCGGGGTCCTGGGTAATTTCGTTATGAAGTCCATCGAGATTTGTTCCCACTTCCACACGGGAATCTCTGGTTGTTGTAGTAGGCCGAACGGTTTCTGATATTCTGCCTTAACCTTGGCACAGGTTAGGCATTTTCCAACATAAACAGCAACGTCGCTTTTGAGTCTCGGCCACCAATAGTATTCTTTCAAGTCTTGATACATTTTGTCCGATCCTGGATGGATCGAATATCTCGACTTGTGGGCTTCATTAAGGATGACTTCTCGTATGCCACCATAGAGTGGAACCCAAATACGCTTCTTGAAGTATAAGGCTCCCTCTTCGTTTGGCACCATGTATTTCAGCATACCCCGTAGGTATTCAGCTTTACGGTTCTCTTCTTTAAGAGCTTCTTGTTGTGCATCTCGAATGCGTGCAGTGAGGTTCGTTCGAATGGTCATTTCTAACGCTCGAACCCTTAGGGTCTTAACCCTTTCTTTTCGGCTCAATGCGTCCGCTACAACGTTCGCCTTTCCAGGATGGTACTTAATCTCACAGTCATAATCATTTAGCAGCTCGACCCAACGTCGCTGGCGCATATTCAATTCCTTCTGATCAAATATGTGTTGTAAGCTTTTGTGATCTGTGAAGATTGTACATCGAGTACCATATAAATAATGTCGCCAAATCTTCAAGGCGAATACCACTGCACCCAGCTCCAGGTCGTGAGTGGTATAATTTCTCTCGTGAACCTTCAGTTGTCTTGAAGCGTAAGCGATGACTTTTTTTGGCGCTGCATAAGCACGCAACCCAAACCTTTTCGTGAAGCGTCACAGTATACCACGAAGTCATCAGTGCCTTCGGGTAATGATAGTATCGGTGCATCGCATAGCTTGCTTTTAAGTAACTGGAAGGCTTCTTCTTGTTTAACACCCCAGTCGTACTTCTTGTCTTTCTGCGTAAGGGTCGTTAGCGGTTGAGCTATTTTTGAGAAATTCTCGATGAATCGCCGATAATAGCCCGCTAAGCCCAAAAATTGACGAACTTCAGTTGGGGTCTTGGGAGCTTCCCAATTCTTTATCGCTTCTATCTTGGACGGGTCTACATGAATGCCCTTCTCATTCACCAGGTGACCAAGAAATTGTACTTCGCGAATCCAAAATTCGCACTTCGAGAACTTTGCATACAGTTTCTCTGTCTTCAGTAGTTCCAAGATGGTCCTGAGATGTTGCTCATGTTCTTCTTTCGTTCGCGAGTAAATCAGGATATCATCGATAAATACAATCACGAATTTATCGAGATATGGTTTACATACGCGGTTCATCAGATCCATAAAGACCGCTGGCGCGTTCGTCAATCCAAATGACATCACAAGAAATTCGTAGTGCCCATAGCGTGTTCTGAATGCAGTCTTTGGCACGCTTTCATCTTGGATTCTCAGCTGATGGTATCCAGATCGAAGGTCGATCTTGGAATAGTAGCTTGATCCTTGCAGTTGATCAAACAAGTCATCAATCCTCGGTAGCGGATACCGATTCTTGATCGTGAGCTTGTTCAGTTCCCTGTAATCGATACACATCCGCAGTGATCCATCCTTCTTCTTCACGAATAATACTGGAGCTCCCCAGGGCGAGAAGCTTGGCCTTATGAATCCTTTATCCAACAACTCCTGGAGTTGTGTAGATAATTCCTGCATTTCGGATGGCGCAAGTCGATATGGAGCCTTGGCTACAGGAGCGGCTCTTGGAACCAAGTCTATGTGGAATTCGACTTGTCGTTGCGGAGGTAGTCCTGGCAGATCTTCAGGGAATACATCAGGAAATTCCTTCACCACAGGAATGTCTTCGAGTTTTGGCTCCACAGCCTTCTTATCTACAACGTGTGCTAGGAAAGCAACACATCCTTTCCTCAAGCACTTCTGTGCCTTCATACAACTGATGATTCGAAGAGGTGCGTTTCGTCTTTCTCCATGCACGATGAGAGTTTCATCATTCGCCAGAGGGATGCGAATGATTTTCTCATGACAAATGACTTCAGCTTTGTTCTTGGACAACCAGTCCATTCCGACCACTACATCGAAGCTACCCAATTGAATAGGTAAGAGGTCGATGCTAAAATTTCGTTCACCAAGTTCTAATGTGCAGCCTCTGACAACTTCGCCCGATTCAACAAGTTTACCATTGGCTAGTTCTATAGAATATGGAATTTCTAATCTACTAGATTCTATTCCAAGCATGCGTTTAAACTCCACAGACATGAAGCTATAATCGGCGCCAGTGTCAAATAATATGGATGCAAAGTGATTGTTAATGAGGAACGTACCGGTGACCACGTTAGGGTCCTCGCGTGCGTTCTTTGCTCCAATCACAAATGCTCTAGCCTGAGCATTGTTTCTCTCTGGGCAGTTCTTCATGAGATGATCATTGCTTCCACACTTGAAGCATCCTTGGCTCTGCCCTTTCCCGTTACCATTCTTGTTACCAGCACCGTTTCCATTTCGGCTCTTTCCTTTTCCCCAACAGTCTTCTGTTTGATGACCCAATTTACCACATTTGTCGCACCTTGGAATGCGACAAGCTCCTTCATGATGATACTTACATTTTTGGCATCTAGGCATGGAGCCTTGGTATGCTTTGGTTGCAAGGGTCTTCGCCTCCTGAGACGGGTTAGCGTCACGCTTCTTGTTGTTGAAACCCTTGTTGTTACGAGTTGCTTGGTTCAAACTTGTATGCTTTCTCTTCTTGTCGCCGGACGACTCGGCATGTGTCTCGGTCTTCTCTGTTGGGTTTAGTGATAACTTCTTCATACGAACACAATCTTCAGTCAGGCTGATAGCCAGAGTTACAGCCTCGGCGATTGTTTGTGGTTTAGCCGACGTCACCATGCCACGAAACTCTGAGGCCAGTCCCCAAATGTAGCGTTCCACACGCTTAAATTCAGGAGTCACCATGTAGGGAAGCACTCTTGACAGATCGTGGAACCTTCGAGTGTAACCATTGATGTCAGCACCTTCCATAGTCAAGTGCCAGAACTCTGTTTCCAGCCTTTGGAGTTCCGCACGAGTGCAATACTTCTCTCTCATTCTTTCCTTCAGTTCCTCCCAAGTTAAGCCATAAGCGGCATCATCACCCAAAGTTTGGGCCTGC
Source organism: Helianthus tuberosus (assembly GCA_030545235.1). NCBI lineage: Eukaryota > Viridiplantae > Streptophyta > Magnoliopsida > Asterales > Asteraceae > Helianthus > Helianthus tuberosus. The sequence continues at coordinate 13,915 of JARYGA010014091.1, read as the reverse complement.
AGGTTCCACCAAGTCAGAGCTTCATCGACGAACAATCCGGTAGCAAAAGTGACTTGCTGATCCGCGGTACACTTGCTCATGCGGATAGTAGCTTCAGTCTTCTTCGTCCAACGCACAAATGCTACTGCACCTCCTGTGCCATCATAGTTCATCGGCTTGCAGTCGAGGAACTGCTTGAAAGTGCAGCCTGGAATTGATTCAACCAATTCACATGTGAGCATTTGAAGAAATAATGAAACAAGGACCGTTCATAAATTTCTCCATGCTTAGCAAATTGTCTTAAGATTACCTTGAGCTGCATTGCCTCCAGATGAATCTCCGTTCCCATTACGTCTAGCGTTGCTTGGGCCACCACTGTCTTGAGTACGGTTCGCCTCGTACTGGGCGATAGCAACAGAGATCCTTTCTTCTAGTAGAGCGTTCAGCTCTTCAGCAGTTCTCGGCAGTGGGGGAGGAGGAGGTTGATCATCATTGCGAGCATTCACAGCTTTCCTGGGTGCCATGTTCTGACATAACATAACACAGCAGGGTTAGGCATTTGTTTGATATCGTCACACTAGACAGTAGTATCATATATATTCACAGGTATATATACCACATAAGTGACATCAAACAATTATTACTCTAGCAGAGTACTTAGTAGGCTTGCACTGAGAGAATCTATACGTGACTAGGCTTGCTGTGATTTCTGTGCACTGAATTCCATAATTATGTATGCATCCATAATTACGTAACTCCTTGCACAGTCCGCACAGTTCGCTTCATCTTCGTATCTCTTCCTTCAGATGGGCCATCACTTTAAGATAAAGTCACGTATACTTGTGACATTCTACTTCTAGTACATGCTATTTATCACACATAATTGCAAGTAATTTCTTAGTCAACGACAAGTGCTACTCAAGTGCACTCTAAGTCTCATAGTGTCTTTTCTAGACTCATGTAGACAGTTTCAGGCAGTGGATGTCGCGGGACGTTTTACGCAATGAAAACTCTTTGAAAATTGTTTTCGTGAATGGATCCTAGAGATTGTAGACTAGACTCGAGAAGGAATCCTGGTTCACTACAATCGCAGCTCTGATACCAATCTGTCACACCCCTTTCTGCGGCGGAAGCACGAGGTGTGATCATGAAAGGTTCTCATTGCATACGAAGAGTAAACATGCTACATGCTCGTAAAATAACATCAAATACCATGATTTGAAAACATAAGTTTAGCGTTTACATCGCTAGACAGCTTAAAACATTGTCTTAAAAGTTTACAACTTTATTTAAAGTTAAACACAAGCGACATCCACGAGCATAAGCAAGACCGCGCGCACATCCATCCTAGTTACCTGAAATACATGTGAGTTTTTGGAAAAAAAACGTCAACATAATGTTGGTGTGAATTCATGCAGTTTTGTATTTCACGTTTGTATACTTTGTATAAAAACATAGTTGTGAATAAATCAAGTTTTTCTTGAGTACTCCACGTACTTCAAGTTATATATCAATCTTCTTGAGTACCCCACGTACTTCAAGTTATATATCAATTTTCTTGAGTACCCCACGTACTTCAAGTTATATATCAATTTTCTTGAGTACCCCACGTACTTCAAGTTATATATCAATTTTCTTGTATGGTATGAATTTTATATAAATACAGTATTTCTGTAAATATCAGGATTGTTAATGGGTTGCAAAGCCATTAACATGTGACACGACATAGGAAGTCACCAAACCTAAGGCATTTAATTGGTATATTCTGAGACACAAAAGCACTACTCGATTCTCGCCCTCACCGAGAGTGTGGCTGCCAGGCACCCGTTAGATTTAACCTTTTGTTCTGCGGTCTAAGTATGTACACGATTAATGGTGCTTCTGTACCCTATTCGTGACACTATTTCTCATAACGCATCCTACTTGGTTCTCGTTCTCACCAAGCGCGTTTCTTTTTATCATTTCTCATAACGCATCCAACTTGGTTCTCGTCCTCACCAAGTGCGTTTCTTATTATCGTTATATTTTGTCACACTTGGTTCTCGTTCTCACCAAGTATACTTCTTGTATTTATATCATACCAATTATAAATATTGTACTTTTGTACATGTATTTCACCCCCGAAGTTATAAAAACTGAAAACAGTTAAAGAAAAGGGGGAGCATGAACTCACAACTTTGCGTTCCTTGCGTCGTAAACTTCACCGGATTTGCTTAATTAACGTCGTAACCTATACGCGTTTTCTTAACGTTAGTCACTAGACTTGCGTCGCACAAGTACAGTCACTCTCTTTTGTGTATATACTCTTGTGTTAAAAATATTCTATATTTTTAACTACGTACCTTACTTATATTATTTTCTCTAAAATAAATATAAGTCTTTTGTGTTTTGCACTTCGCACCCGAATTATGTATCTTGTATTTTGTATGTGTATTTTTATGTTTATACTCCTCACGAGTATTTAGTGTATTTTTAAGTCTTAATACGCTAGCACGTATAACACATACTATATATACACTTAGCACAAAAGTTGGTGATAAAATAATATATATTTTTCTCAAAAATATATACATACTTAATATCCATTTTTATTTTTGAAGAAGTCCTCATTCCTTATCACCAAAAATTAGGGAAACCTTGGTAATACTTTTAAACACATTTTTAGGGAATAAGTTTCTCAAAAACTTATATTTTTCTAAGTGTCAAAATTTATAAAAATTTTGACAGAGTTTCCCCTAAAAATGGAGGTTTCCCATGTTTTCAAAACATGTGTTTATTTTCTTTTAAATCGTCAACAATCTCCTCATTCAACAATAAACAATATGCAACTAGTTAAAATAGATATAATCGCAGAAATACATGAACTTGTGGTTTTTCCAAAATAGGTAGTATTTTTCCATTATTTTTAGTGGATCTTTGTATCGATCAACTTTGTTTCTTGAAAGTCTCGCTTTTAAAGAAGTTACATCTTTACAACTTCCGGTCAACATTTATAAAAATAGTTATTTTGTCGAAACTTTGTGTTACACAAGCGTTTACATACTCGTGTGTTTGCTAAAATCATTCTTTTTCATGTAAGACTCGGCTTTAGAAAATATGATTTCTTGGACACTTGGTCCTTTGAAAGTACCGCTTGTAGATCCGTAGATCTACTAGTTTTGAACACCATTTCATAAGTAAAATCGATTTTACACAAGTTCAAGTTTGATGTGTGGTAGAGTTTCATCACCTAACCCTTGTTACACTTAAACAAGCTTTATGTCATAATCCATGATCATGACCAATCCGGGTTAAACGATGATCCGAGCTACCACAACATAGATCAGGCCTAAATAACCACACAAATCAAATACTACAAGGTTTACACAACATTCAAGCTTTTAACCACCATTACCAGTATTTTTAGTAGACTTTTATGTATCAACTTGTATGTTTACGAGTTTTAGCCGTTACATAACATTTTAACCACTTCAAAATAGCTCGAGAGTGTGATTCAAGCAACTTACTACTAGCTCGAGGCTAGGGAAGAATCTAGACGCAAAATGAGTGGATAAAAGCAATAGAGTGAGGTCCTTCGCCTTCCGATTGCACCAAGCTTCCTTGTAGGTGATCCTTAACACTTGTATGATCTTGGAATAGCTTGAACAAAATCGAAAAGTGGTGGTGTGTGGGGCTTGGATCTCGGCCGAAGGTGTCAAGAGAGGGAGAGAAAGAGTGGATTTTTGTTAAGTAAATTATGAGTATTAAGGTGACCCTAGAGACTTATTTATAAACCATACAACATGATTATCCAAAGGATTTTATGTCATCTAGATTTTAAGCACACTTGAATATAATAATCAAAAGTTTAGTGGGGTGTCCCCACTAGTAACCGAGTTCGGTTAAGGGGGGAGGGGGTATTCGGTTAGTTTTCAACTAGATACTTAAGGTCTAGTTATGTTAAGTTGGAGTTTATTTAGTGTATGATGTGTGTTGCATGTTATAACGGGTGTTAGGGTATTCGGGGACCCTAACTGGCTCAGAAAAAGAAAAACAATGTCAATGACAATATTTTTGTGTTCCGGGTAAAGTCTGGTTGTTCGGTTAGACACCGGTTCGTTAAAGTGCTAAATTGCACCTTTTAGTGTCCTTTAAGTACCCTTTTGCAACACTTTCGATTCCCGACACTTAGGGAAATATTCCGGATAATAAAATGACATTTTTGCATAATATTCATATGTTTAAATGCTGATTTATTGCTGAATTATATAAATTCTGCACTTAAAGTGCGTTTCGGGTGCTTTTTAGTGCTTATTTTTGCTTTCATATTGCATATATATTAAACCCTTGTATGTACTCTTGGGTTTTAATGCATTCTTGTTGTCGGACCTACACCTAGGCCTCAATTCTAATGTCTGACTGCTTTCTGCAGTTCAGTCGACACTTTGTGTCCTACCGGTGAGTTTACTATCATTTTTGACGCAACGCTCTCGTTTATGCATAAAGCAATATTTTGTAGTATACAACGTGCATGAATTCACTTATTTAGTATGTGTTCAGACATTGCTGACAATTTAGCACATAATTGCAGTCATTAAGCAATAATTAATGTGTACGGAAATTACCGGTTTGTGCCAGTTGTCACACTACCCCATGTTAGTTATCTGGCATTTCGGCCGTGGGGGCTACCCCATGTGTACACTAGACTCGTTACCATATCGACTGCTGATTGTAGTCATGTTTATGTGCCCTGAAACTGTCAATGTCTATCAGCATTGACGTGCCCCAGATCCATTAGTTCATGCCCGTCCTCTGCGGCACGGTGTGAGGTTTGTCAGACCTAAATAGCGCTATCTAACTAATGACCCGCTCGCCATTGGCCCGGCGATTAAGTCGATATAAAAAGGAGGGACTTCGTGATAGAGTTTTGGTCTAGTACGAGTTATCTGTCCATGAGGACGAGGAATTACATTCCTGAACCAATGCTGTCCTACCCAAGGAGGACGAGGAATCCACGTTCCTTAACCCCATTCCCAACCCAGGGAATCCCATGCTTTGTAGAGGGTGTGAACTCACCTTGGTTTGCTCGGCAGATACACAGAAAAGTCAATCAAGTTGTAAGCGGTCAACTACGTCCTAACATAGATACCATTCATGTCAGGTTCATATCCAAGTAGTGCACGTATGTTCTACACGTATTGTACACAAGTAACGATCATGGCGTACACGTCTATCATGGCAGTTCAACAACAGTACACAACATGCTCAATTAACAGTAACACATACAGCCCATATGTTCGGCCCAATCACCTAGGCCCGTAACAGTGTAAGCCCATACAGATTGCATATAGTCAGGTGGTCTCGAGTCGAGACTAGAGTTCTCGAGTCGAAACGGCGTTGTCTCGGTTTAGCTTTCATCACCCGAGACATGGTGGTCTCGAGTCAGGTCTCGAGTCGCAACAAACCCGTAACCTGGTCTCGAGTCATGTTGTTCATGTGCTGGCCGTGTGGTCTCGAGTCGAGACTAGGGGTTCTCGACTCGCAATCTGTGTCGCAACCGTGGTCTCGGGCAGTCATGGGTTGGTCTCGAGTCGCAACCATTACAGTCTCGAGTTGTAACTGAATGGTCTAGAGTCGAGACCGTAGATCTCGGTTGGAACATCTGCTGACAGCCGGCATTTGTACTATCCAATGGTATTTCGATTTCATGATACAATGTACTATCCAACCACAATCCTTAAACATGTTTTCTTGTCTAACAATCAATTAAAATGGATCAAACAACTAGTTTTCAAATATTCAAGACACATTCATATTATGTTCATGTTGTTCTTCATGTATTCAAGTCATTCATCATGATCATTCAAACTTGTTTATCATATTTTAGGGTTTTTAGCATCAATCACAATCATATCATGAACAACAATAAAAAACACTTGAACATACTCATCTAAGGGTTTCAAATCATCACATAACACCTCAAACTCGACTCTACACTAATCCGATTTCCACATACATGTAGCCGGTTTAACAAGCATTCGGTTCTTAGCACAAGAGTGTACAATCCGATTAACATGACATTATCTAATACACATATGCAAGCCGATTTCATGAACATCAACACTTAATGGTTTAAATCACATTTAGACACAAGATATCATTAGCTCATCATGCAATATATCCGAAATCAAGACATGTTAGCCGAATATCATCATCATACACATCCGATTCACAAGAACATCATCATTCGTACAACTATTCTAGTTAAACCATGTCATCCATAACATCTAACAACAAACATCATAAAACACCAACCGGTTGATGAGGTGTGTGTGAAGGAGAGTAGGTTTGTTGTCCGAAAGTTTCCGAGTGAAGAACACAAGCGAATCCGAGAGCTTGGCTTGCTACCCTTGATCTGACACAAGGTAAGAGGGTGGTGTTGCTAGGGTTTTAGTGGGAGAGAATGTGGGAGTGTGTGTGTAGGAGAGTGTGTGTTGTCCAAAGGATGGCAAAGTTGGCTAGGAGCATGATATATATACTAGCTCTAAGTTGGTTCACCCTAGTGGGTTTTCGAGTGGGGTGAAGGGGGACATGGCCCAACCAGCCCAACAGTTACACTATTCACTCGAGACCGCATGGTCTCGAGTCGGGTTCTTGTGTCTCGGGTCGCATACATACAAGCATACATATAAACATAACACATAATCACATAGGATGTTCACTTATATCATTAAACCAACAAGTTAACTAGTCACACAACGTTCAAGCATGTTACATCAAGATACAACGAAAGGTTCTAAATTTCGAGTTGTCACATCATCCCCAAGTTGAAAGAAATTTCGTCCCGAAATTTGGTAAGCACTCACTGAGGAAGCTAGTTAAGTTGTATGGTTTTCCCGGTTTTCCTGGGGTGTCACAGGTTTGATTTCCAAACAACAAATATAGTTAATTATAATTTTATTTGTTGAATTGTTGTTTTCTATTTTTCATTTTATAGCTTGTTTTTCATTTATTTGAGATATGTGTGTTTTTGAGCTCTTGTTCTTAATCACCCAAAGAAGACCTTACTTTCAAGCACATTGGTACACAATATTAATCAATTATGTCTTTTCCATAACAAAATCTTTGGTGTAAATTGCTAAGGACCAAACCATTGTGAATCATATTCTTTATTGTATCTTTGATTTGTTTCCTAGCACGTATAGTACAAAGTATAATACATATTTGTGCTCGAATGAATTATTGGATGGTATTATGTTTAATAAAAAAAATAGATCGACACATGGAGCAAAAACATAGTTGGAAAAACATGAGTATTAGGGCGAGAAAGAGCAAAAACACAGTTGGAACAAAAGGAGTATTATGATCCAGAACTTACAGATAAAGAACTCGAAAAAGGTCAGTTTTCGTTTCTTATTTGAAACAAGTTTTATATATTTATGTTTTGAATCATCAAACCTGTATGTATAAGTATATCATATACAACGTTATCAGGAAAGAAGCGATTCAAAGAGCATATTGGTAGTTACAGTTCAAAGTGGTGTTTGGCCAATCGACTAGCCAATGGAGCCGTGTTAGACTCCCCTGGCTGATAGGCATATTTAATATTATTTTATTTATATAAACAAGTATTTCTACTTGAGAATCATAAGATTCAATAATCGAATCTTAAACATGTTTCAGGAGTCATATATGGTGCGGTTCTGTACACCTAAGATGAATTTGAGGCCGTCGATCAAACTAGTCTCTTACAGGTACAAATTGAATTAGTGTTTAGGTGTGTGTGTTTTTTTAAATAATAATTATATGATATTGAATAATCACAACATGAATTGTGATAAAACACGTTGGCAGGAGATGGTATATGTCACACCCCGACCGCGTTAAAACAACAAAACCGTGGTGGAAACATCGGGGAGTGTCGTGGCAGAATTATCGTTTCATAACCATGGATACAAAAAGTGTTTCGTTTATTGATAATATTAAACATTAACATTGTCTTAACACAAAACAAACAAGTTATATATCGACTAATATTGTTATTATGTCACTAAGGCCTCGTCCAGATCCTATGTGACTCATGCATCCTAGTAATCATCATCAAGCATCAATACCTGAAACATATGTGAAAACAAAGTCAGCAAAGAAATGCTGGCGAGTACATAGGTTTTATAGGAGTGTCAGATTCATGGATAGTTTAAATGTTGCAATACTTTATTAAAACCTTGTTTTGAAAAGAGTATAATATTGCAACTTAATTAACCAACTCAAATCAAGCGGGTTATAGTTTATAAAACCTCGTAGCCATGATTCTTAACCCAAAAACATTTGTTTTAATAAAGCAATTTGTAAAACACCTCATATTAAATCGTTAATAAAACTCGTTAATAAATCTCGTATGGTTTATATCCTTTTGAAAACCTCGTTTGTGTGGCATCGTTTCAAAATCGTTTACCCAAGGTATGTAATATGTTGAAAACACTTATATATAAGAAGTACCAGCGGCGTATCTACCATGTTTTCACCAGATTACACCCGTCCCGTTATCTAAACACTAGCCAAAAACCAATCGTTTACCCAAATCGTTTAACATCGTTTCCAAATCGTTAATTCGTTTAAATCGTTAAAATCATCCTCGTTTTAAGTGTGAAAACTATTTGTGGTCACCTCGCTAATAACATTCAAACCTTCGTGACTCACTACCTCGCTTCTCACATTAATAAACCACCAAAGGGTAAATTAACATTCAGATTCAGTCATTACCCACCTAACCCACACATAACCATGGGTACAGTATGATAATGGGAGTTGTCAGATCCTATGGTACCATAACCTAATACTGGTCGGCTTGATCAATGCTAATGAATGCCATTCGTTATGTAAACACAACCAACTAGTTCATTCACTTTATTGAAATCGTTATTAGTTTAATATAAACCATCTTAATCGTTTTTGAAATCATCGTTATAATATCGAAAATCATTTTGAAAACCATCGTTAAAACCTTGAAAACATTTAGCACATATGAATCACCCCAAAACAATTGAAAACAGTAAAATAGGGGAACTATGTACTCACTTGGAGTGCAAATTATCCTCAATCAATAGGATTTCAACAAACTCGAGCAAACCAGAGAAATCAAACAGCACCTAGTAATCGAATCACTAGTCAAACAATAGACACCTAAATCGGAAGATCGGATAGAATGAGGTATTGTAAACCAAATGAGTGTTGGAACTCATGTGATATGGTTTAACAAAGCCTACATCCTAAATCAGAACCTAACCTAAGTGCTTTCGACCCGTTGCGACCAATTAAGATAGCTTACGCTACTTTAACGCGTCGTGCGCGCAAAAGCGCATTCAAGACGTCTAACTAACCCTATGACAAGTGTTATATGCCTAAACATGTTTAAATATGTTGCATAATCAGTTACGTGACAAAAGTTTATGTTACATATGCTTAATTACCAATTATGCATGAAAGGGCATTTTGGTCATTTACCTAAGGCATATAGACTACTTATCATACAACTACATTAAACTATGTGACCATAAGGTATAACCTCGGAAGGTTATTTCCTATGCAACTATGGTCACTAAACATGTTTGGTCGGATCCTAATGATCGACCAAACGGGTCGTGTTCGAAAGTCTAAGCGGGCGTTTAGTCCGCTTGACTTACGACTCTACACAAGCACCAAACTAAAAGTGACGAGCTAAACATGCTAGAACATGTTCAGTTAAGTTAGAAAACAGGTTTTGGTATCAAAACAAACGGTTTTGATACCCTAGAGTAGTTTGGTTACAAAATACGCATAAACACGCATTTTGGCCGAAACTACGACTCGTCACTACGCCTAGTCAACGTGGTAATCAGTAGGTATAGTCACAAGGGACTATAACCATCGTGATTACGCTCACGTTGCAAAGTTCAACGGAACTTTGTGTTGACCATTGACTGGTCAAAGCTGAAAGTCAAACTTGTTTGATTTTCATGCTTGAAACTCAAGAACAAGCAAGAAGAGGACTTACAAAGGGTCCAAGAAGGATGTTTGATCTAAAATAGCTCAGCTATGAAGTGTAAACACCCCAACTTAGAGCTGATTTCAGATCAAGTGTGAGAATGGAATGAAGTGGGGGTTGCTATTTATAGGAATTCAAGAGCTGTTAGGATCGTTTCTCGAAGATTGAGCTTTGATCTAGGTCGTCCACTTGTGCCCATGGTATTTGGATACAATGGGCATTGAAAAACCATCAAAATTGGCCCATAGAATGATAAAAAAACAAGTCCAAATTCACTGAATACCAGCTGCTATTTCAGAAAACTGTTTTGCAGAACTGGGTAACTCACACGGCCCGCGTAAGCATGCGCAATAACTCACGCGGCCCGCCTGGGCTAACTATACAAAAATTGCAGTTTAGTCCCTGAACTTCAGAATCTTGCATTTCGGCTCATTTTTGACGCGTTTAAGCCCCGTTAACCTCATTTCAAGGCTCTAAAATGAAGTTAAAGTATAGGGAACTCAAAACATGCTCAAAAATATCTTGGATGTCGGCTCGTTTGGTCGTACGGTTGCGTTGTTCGGTTAATTACGACGGAAGTCGTAACGAACGCAAAAACGATCCAAATTAAGCGACGAATGGAATTTTATCATGCCAATCACTAAAGTAAAATATTTTAATGATTGCATAAATATTTGGATGTCCGGATGTATTCAGAACGTAAGATATGCACGAAAATGCAAACTTGTGCACTTTTTGACGCTTTTAGTCCCTGAATGACCAATAAAGTTTGTTTTAGCATACCGAACCCCTCAAAGCCTATTTCTAAGCTATGTAAAGGATATTTCGGGTATTTTTAACTTATGATCAAGTTCCGGAGTGTTCGTTACTATACAAATCAGTATAGTTTTGCAGTTTGACACAAATAGTCCCTGCGATCGAACAAAGTTGATTTCAACACATCAAACCATTCCAAAACTTATTTCTAAGTTATGTGGAGATTATTTAAGGTATGTTAAGCCTATTTCACTATTCCGGAGTATTTTTCGCGTTATACTGACTGCGTTTACGCACCAGTTTGCGTATAACCTTACAGAAAGCGATTTAAAGCTTGAAATTGGAGTCGAATCTAATTGAAAATTCACCAAACACAAATACACACATAATAACATAAAAGCACATATAGTAACACCAAATCACATTGTTTTATTAATAATCATCATTGTTTTACATCGTACATCGATTACAGAGTACAGTTGTCATAGTATATGATTGTGTGGTTATATATTTAAGGCTTAAAGAGTTTGGTGTTTTGGGTAAATAGGATAATCATGGCTGTAGTATTGTTCATCATATGCACATCAAGGGCAATCTTATACTTTTTGCTAACCAGATTGTATAAATATGATTTGAATTTGATTCATGATGCAAGTTCCTATGACTATGATTATTATTGCAATCGCATCCAAATGTCTTTTATGAGTTGAATAACCTGTTATCCAGATCATATAGCATCCTTGCATGAAGTTTAGTCTAGATTTGTTAATTGCTTTGGATTGTAGATTGTTGTATCGAAGGATACTTTAATATGTAATTATCTTGGAAGACAATAAACGTAATTTGATACTTATTCATTTTAAATCAATACTAATACTTGTTTATATGGTTGATGATGGCATGGTAGTTTCATGAGAAGAGAACTTTGGAGCTAAGTTTTATCATAGTGAAATTTCACTCAAAAGAATGTTTAGATTCCTCTTCTGAATATTTGGAATTTGGAATATGTTACTTATTAGAAAATGTTTTGCTAACATTTGGAATATTTTTCAGATTTATAACGCCCCAACTTAAAATACATTCGACCATACATGTTAAGTAACAAAAACTTAATAAACATGAATTTTTTAAACATTCCAATGATTTCATAAACAACCGTTTCGAAACAAAAGCGGACAAGTTTAAGTTGTTTAGATACAAAGTCTACTAACAAACTAAGTTTTTGCCAAAACACAAAGACGACCAAAAGTTTACACATGTTGGAAATACATACAACAAAAAACTAGGACCATACAAAATAGACATCTTCGGAAGCACAAAGTAGGTGTGATTCATGTGTGTTCGTTCCAAGTCGCCAAGCCATTATATTGATGATTTACCAACATCAAACAACAAACTTCAAGAGTTGATTTCGTCAACTATGTTACTTATAATCTAATAAACCAATTTCATCCATTCCATGCCTTCATATCATTCTTGCATTTACTACCCGTCGAAAGGGGTCAAAACATACTTATCTCAAAATCGAGAAAAACATACCATTCATTACTTACCCGTTGAAAACGGGCCAAAACATACTATCTCAGTATTGAGATAAAACTTAACATTTATTAACCCGTTAGAAACGGGTAATTACTTTCGTACATAAACTTCCATTCGGCCCGTTTACAGCGAACGAATACATTCCTTTCATCTTTTGCACTTGCATCAACTTCTACCCGTTTATAACGGATCGAGTAATCTCATTCCTTTCTTACATAACTTTCCAATATACGGTTCATTTGAAACAAACCGATCATAATACATTTTCCTTCATAAACTTTCATTTATATGACCAGTTCGTGACAGGTTATGCTATCTACTACATAACTACTACGAACTACCATAACTATGATTTTAGTACAAGAATGACAAATTACAAAATAAAGCTTGTATGCATAAGAGAACATACCTTGATCTTGTGAGCTTTCCGATTTCCTAGCGTTTGAGATTTCTTCTTTTACGCCTACATCAACACATTCATTTATTTAGCCCAACCAAGTATCATTCCATCATTTACATAATTTATCATGTGACAACATCATCATAAATTTCCAAATTTCACATATTTGTTCTTTTAGACATTTTATCGAACACTTGGCGGGTTTCGCATTAATAGGACACTTAATACAAGTATTTTAACACATGATTCTACTAGTTCATCTAGTAATTCATCAATAATTCAAACAAGTTCATATGACCCTTTTATTCTAGATCAATTCATCTAGTGTCCAAGTATCACAAACAAGATCAAACATCCAGATTTCACGGTTATACATGATTATTTTTATGATTTTGATCATCCTACATTCATGAAGATTCATTTAAAATGGGTTAATACATCAAGTCTTTTAATTGATCAAAATCAATCATAAACCTTGTTCTATAGTGCAAATTCTACATTCTAATTACACATATCATAACATAAATTTCATGATTAGGTTAAAACCCATTTCCTACAATTCTCCAAAAAAAGAAATTCGACTTACCACTTCACTATATGAGCTTAGATGATCGAAACTTGAGTTCAGGCAATATATTATCTTTGAAATTTTCCTCTAATTTGGCTGAATTAGCAACTAGGGTTGAACCCTTTTTCTCCCCTGCCTTGATCGATCCCCAGACACACACACAGTGTGTGTTTTTAATTTTTCCTTCTTTTATTATTTTGAGTTTTGACATTTTACACCTTTGGCCCTTCTAGTTTGTTCACTTATTTAATTTAAACACTTCTCATTTGATTACTAGTAGTTGTAACATTTCCCATTAACTAAGTTAAATGTTTATTTAATTTAACTTATATGTCTAACAAATCTTTTTGGGGTGTTACAAGTCTACCCCCCTTAAAAGAGGTTTCGTCCCCGAAACTTGGACACATAACAAATTAATTATATACGTCCCGAAGAGAAAAGGGTAGTGCTTCCGCATTTCATCTTCCGCTTCCCATGTAAGTTCCGATCATTTCCGATGTTTCCATTGCTCTAAGACTTGTCTAACAGCTTTATTGTGAAGGTTCTTTACTTTAACGTCTTTAATGGCTATCGGTCTTTCGACATAATTTAACCCCTCATCCAATTCAATGTCGTCAAGAGGCACGAACGCTGTTTCATCCGCAAGTCACTTTCTCAATTGCGATAC
>JARYGA010014090.1:0-28418 GCA_030545235.1 Helianthus tuberosus | reverse complement strand
CAGTGGTTAATGTTTGGAGTATATTCCCAACATCTACCACTGATAAAACCACTGCTAGTGGGAAATCAGATGATCCCATTAACTTGGGTGATGGTTTAAAGTACCAGAAATTGACGGATCGTATTGCAAAGCTTGATAACTCTGTTGCAGAACTCAAAGATATGCTACAACAGGTGTTACAAGTTCAGAAGGTACAATCAACTGCTCTTCCACCTCAAGCATCTGTTCCACAAAGGGCACCTGCTACAAATGAGCTCTGGAATTTATTTCAATCTTTTCTCCAACAACAAGCACAATTAGCAGATCAGCAACATGAAAAACATGTACAACAGCTGAGAAATGCACTGGAGTCAAGATTCAAGAACACTCAGGCTGATTTAAAGGCTCTCAAAACTCAGATCTTGCAAACCACTGGCACTGCTCCTCCAAATGTCCGCTACATTTCTCAACTCCCAGAAGATAATGCCAAAAAGGGGGAGAAAATTAAGGAATGGAAAAGGAAGGGTATAGAGGATGGTCTCTATCTTGAGCCAGAAAATTCAAACATGACCAAAGAGATTCCTTTGCCAGATGGCAGCAAGAAAATTGATGTGACAACAAATGCACTAGCAGAAGCAGTTGCAAGTGTAAAAAGAGATAGAGAGGCCAAAAGGAAAGCCAGGGTGGACAGAATGGATCATCCAGATCAGGGTACTTCTGGGTCAAGGGATCATGAAAATCCTGTTGAGGAAAAGAAGAGGCCTACTAGAAAAGTAAGGCAACCCAAATCCATTCCTATTAGACGTTCAAAGTCTGCTCAAAAACCACCATACAAAACAGCTGATGCAGCAGGAGTTACAAAAACTACTGCTTGCCAAACAGTTGTTCCATCAACACACACAACATCCACTGCTTTACCATCATCACCACCAAAAACAACACCTGCTGACATACAGCAGAAGACAGCAGATGTTATAACATCTGTTGTAATGACAACAGTGGTTGAAACACCAGTTGTTTCAACAGCTGTTAGTCAATCACAATCCATTGCCTATACATCTACCACCACTGTTCCATCCAAAGCATCATTAGTCCCTCCTACAAAAAGGAGAAGACTAGTTCTCAAAGATGATGACAATTCACCACCACAAACATCTTCAAAATCTTTAACACTTGTCACAATAC
Source organism: Helianthus tuberosus (assembly GCA_030545235.1). Lineage (NCBI taxonomy): Eukaryota > Viridiplantae > Streptophyta > Magnoliopsida > Asterales > Asteraceae > Helianthus > Helianthus tuberosus. The sequence continues at coordinate 27,254 of JARYGA010014090.1, read as the reverse complement.
CAAAACCTGTTCCTCTCTCTTCAGTTCCAATGTACAAGCCCTTACCTCCTGCAGGTGTTCAATTTCCTCTTGAACTAGCAGCTGTTAGAGATGAAATAAAATCCTTTTACTATGAGGATGACCCTGCCAAAAGGAGATTGCCATCAATAAAGGGATATCCTTGGCCTAAAAATGTTGATGAATACTTGGAAATCAAAGCCAAGCAAGCAGAGGATATCTCAAAAAGAAACACACAAGGGAAGTCTGACAAAGAAATTTCAAGAAATTATCAATATCTGCTCACACAAGTCAGATCCCTAGAGCAATTTGCAAAAAATGTTAGTCAACAAATTTCTGAAAGAACAGCTGAATCTCTGAAGAAAGACTACATTGAAAGCATCATGGCTCACAAAAAGTACAAAGGAGAGAGATATATGTACAAAGAGTGGAATGTTCCTGAGCTTGAAAATGAAGCAGCAAGAATCCAAGACATGATAAAAAGGAATGTCACTCACACTCCTCCTAACTGGGCAGAGTTTAGAAAGAATGTACCTGACAAACAGGAAGAGCTGAAGAGAATGAAAGAGGAACTGGTTGCTGCTGATTATGGAAACAAAAGACAAGTGGCTAGATGGAAAGAAGATGTGGTCAGGGCTACTTACAAAGAGTTGGAACAATTAAGAAAGAAAGATCCCACAGTTCCACAAAAGCCTGACTATTCCAAAGCAGCGGTTTCTAAAAAACCACCAAAGCTGCAAGTCAAAAGAACCATTGCTCCAGCTGGTGCTGCCATCTACAAAAGAAGGAGCAAAAACCAGTTTAGCATGGAAACAATTCAAGATCTATTAGCAGGAGATGCCATTGTAAAAGCAGGCACGGAAGTAATGATAAAAGAAGATCTTGAATTGGAACAATCTGCAAGTGCTGCTCAGCCAGCTATGAACAGGCCAGCCTCACCAAATACTTCTGCTAATAAACATCTCCCAAGAAACCCACCAGGCTCAAAAATACAAAAGTGCGAAACTGACAAACAGACCTGCGTATTGACTTTGCTCAGGCCTGGTGGAGGAGTGGAGAAAATATCAAGGGAACAAGCTCTTGGCCTGAGTCTTGAAGATTTGCAGGATCTCCTTGATCTTCCACTCAGCAGGGATGATGAAGATACAGATGCCCTAGACTTTGAATTACAATTTAAAGGTCAGATAAGGGAACTGTTGATGAGGCAATAAAGAATTCCACAAATAATGAAGAGTTTTGGCATTATCTGTTCCAGGGGGAGATTGTTGGGATTGAACCCTATCAGAGGAACAGATAATTAAAGCCAAAACTGGATCAGAGCAGTGGATCCAGAATAAGCAGACGTTTACAGATTAGTTCATGCAAATCTCTCCCCTTGAAAGTGACTTTGTATCTGCTGATCTCCTATCTACTGATCTTACCAAGTGCTGATCCACAACTGCTGCCTTGTATCTACTGCCAAGTGTTAAAGACTGATAGAAGACCAAAGCTCTGCTGACTCAATCTACTGCCTTGAGTCAAGTACTGCTGATCCGGACAAGCACTGCTGGGTTCACAGCAGTGGAAGGATGCAGCAGCTGTTTATGTGTCTTTTATGTAATGTAATGTAATAGCAGTAGTTACTACATCAGTGTTTTGTATAGATCAGAGGTTAGAGTTTGTTAGGAGGTTAGATGTCACTTTCATGGTGACGTCAGCTAAGATGCTCAGTGGTTTGCAAGTGCCTATAAATAGTTCAGTACTTTGTACTATTCTATTAGCTCTTTCATCACATCGTCTTCTTTGCACGAACAAACTACTGAGCTCTGGCTGAGGGGGAGTTTGCATTCTTACATCAATCATTGTAATCGTTGTTGAAACAAATTCAATCTTTCGATTCATTGTGTAAAGATGTTTGATAAAAGTATTACTCTCGTTTGATTGTATGCAAAGTTTGCTTTCATCTTATTTCCGCTGCACAACTCTTTCATTTCCATCTTAATTACAAACGAAAATACAATCAAAAAGAAACTCAGATCCAACATGTTTTGGCTTTGGTATATCAGCCTTTTGTTTCTAAATCTGCTTTGGCTCAAATTTGGGTGACCTTTGTTTTACAATCGCAAATTTCTTTTTATTTCTCTCAATGTCAACAGGCTTCAGATTTGGACATTTGCGACCTACGTGTCCAACTTTTTTGACATTTAAAACATGTCTTATTCGAAATATCTTTGGCATGTCGTTGTTTCTTTTTCTTAACATACTCATTAGTCTGTCGACTAAATCGGAGTTCTTTCTCTTCCTCAGAACTTGTTCCGTGAACAAAATCTTTTTCTGAAACTTTGTCTTTTCAAACCTTTTCTTTTGATTTTGTTTCTTTTTATAACCTAACCCAGCCTTTGTGTTTTTCTTTTTGTGACCTGATTTGTTATAAAAAGTTTTCTTGCTCGCTTTTCTGGCAAATTTGTCAATTTCAGTTTTTTCGACTTCTACCAATTTAAATAATTTTCCAATCTTTTCCACAGTCACATTTTGAATCAGAACTTCGATATCTGAGAATTATCATATAATATGCCAACTTTATTGAATCATTAATTGCATTTGTCTCAGATTTTGAATTATGTAGATAATTTTTATGAAAACTTTCCTCATCTTCAACTTGTAATTCGGAATTATCATTTTTGGTAGAATCTTTTTGATTTTCTTCTTTCAAAACGTTTTCAACAACCTTACTTACCACCTCTGAATCACCAACATCATCAGATTTGGAGTAAGTCACATCAATGATTTCAGGCAATTGATCAACCATGTTTATTGCTTTTGCCACCTTCTCAACATCATAGAAAGTATAATTTCTCTCCAATGGTGGTGGAACTTGATGATATTCTGATCCAATCCCCTTTTTATTCTTTTCAGAATCATTATCATCTGGTGTCATGTTGAAAAGGCGTTCGAGAATATATGAAGAAGCATGATAACTTTGTAGTTTATTATTTTTCTTTTCCTTTTCAGCCAATTCTTGTTTTAACACAGTCACTTGATCAATATAATTATTTAATACCAATTATTTACCTTTATAATTGGCTTCAAGAAATTTTGTAGTCTCTGAATACCTTAAAACTTTGTCTTCAAGACCTTTAACTTGACTTTTCAAGTTATCATATGCTTCTTTTACTTTATGATATGAAAATTTCATCCCATCATATTTTTTTTTTTTGCAACTCTCGAATGATATTATCTTTTTGAAAACATTCGTTGCAATTTGCTGAACACTTTTGTTTTAAAATCTCATTTTCTTTATCAAAATCGTTACATTTTTATGTCAGCTCCTCTATTGTTTGTTTCAAAAACTCTGCTTTTTCAAACATTTATTTACATTTTTCTTTAAAAACATTCTCAATTTTAGTAAATTCAATGTTTCTGGATCTTAAATTTTCATCCTTCTCAGTAAAGGCACTACATGTTTCCATGTATTTCCTGCACTACACTTCATTTTTTTTTCAGATTTTTCTTTAATTTCATCATTATTGCCCATTGATTTAACCTTGTTAGACGACCCAGTAGATTCAGTTTGAGTTTTTACCTCTGTTTGATCTGCCATTGTTGTTTTGTCGGTTGTTTTCTTCAAATCCTCATCCATTTTCTTTTGATTCTCATCAAGGGTTTCTTCCACATTCTTCTTCACAGTCTCTGTTGACTTTTTTAAACTCGCATAAGTCACTTCTTTTATGTGCTTCTCCACTTGTTCCTCAAAATTTTTATCTTCTTTTATCTTTGAATAAAATTCTGCAGTAGTAGGAATAACACCAAGCAAGGCATCAAAATCCATAGTCTTCGGATCCACTGCAGGATTTCCTTGAGGATCTAAAAATCATTTTCTCTCATCATCCCATCTCTTGGCCTGCATTGCCTCTTTGAAGATATAATACACTTCATCCAATCTCCTATGGGCTACGCTCTTCTCGATCAGATTTCACTTCAGCAAACAATGCACTTCCCTCTTTCAGAATATATTTGTTCTAATTGAAGTCCTCATCTTCTTGAGTAACAACCAAATCTTTCTTTCTTTCCTTTGAAGAACCTTCATCGGTTTGTGATCGATTAATCTTTGGCGGTTGTTCATTGGTGCGATGATAAATTGCTTTTTGGTAGTAATCATCATGGAATGGATTCACGTTTTCATCCACCTCCCGGTTTGAGCATTCTGTCTTGAAATGTCCTTTTTGTTTACATTTAAAGCAAGTAACATTGGATTTATCAAATTCTAATTTTGTTGTAGGACCTCCAAGACATGATCTGCCAGTAATCTCCATGAATCTTTGAGCTCTTCTGATCACACTCGCCATGCACCATCTGATATCAATCAATTCCATCTCCTCCGGATCAATTTGATTGTAATCCTCTTTTGTTATGTTTGGATTTCCAATTTTACCTGCCACCAGACTTTCATAAGATTCTAGAATTGATGCTAAGAAGATCATCTGTTGTTTGGCTGAATCAACATTCATACTTTGAGAACTGTTCAAATTCAGGGCAATATGCATTGAACCACATTTGGATTAGAATTTTTTGGTGCTGAAGATGATTGATTCTTGGTATTTGAACTTGAATAACCAAAACCACACTTCGACGAACTACTTTGTGGTGAATCATTTGAACTTTCTACACTAAAAGCAGTACCAATCTTTGATGATTGATTATTCATCAGCATGCTTCCACGATAATATAGATTCACGTTCTACTGATAATTTGAGCTGTTATGTGACATTTGTGCCTTTTCAACCGTTATATAAGTCTGAACAATTTTGAATCCAATGAAATCTTGTGTTTCATTTTCGGGATTGTATAATTACATGGGACATTTACACATTTCAGTCCTTGTATAATTTCGAACTCTCAAAAAGCTTTTCTTGAAGTTATACGTAAACTGTTACGCAAAGGTAATCCGTTTAACGTGACCTATGCTCCGGAACAAGGACATAAGCTAAACATACCCTAAATACCATTTACATAACTTAGAAATAAGTTTTGAAGGGTTCGGTATGGCAAAAACATGCTTATTCAAGCTCAGGGACTATTTGCGACAAACTGCGAAAGTCTACCCATTCTCGTATTTTTTAATACAAAACATGTATGCACATCTAAAATTTTTTGTAATCATTAAAATCTTTTATTTTATTGATAAGAATGCAAAATATCATTCGTTGCGAAATTTCGGTCGTTTTGGTGTTCGTTATAACGTTTGATGCAATTAAGCAAAAAACGCGACCGTACAACTGAATGAACCGACATACATGACATTTTTTGGCATAATTCAAGTTACTAATGCCTTAACGCCTTTATGGAACCTAAAAAGTGGGTTAAAAGGGGTTAAAAGTGTCTTAACACAACAAAACATGTGCAGGGACCTGTTCTGCCAAAAGCTGAAACTTTCAGGTGGGGCTAGGTGGGGTGCCACGCCCTGAGGGGATACCCGTCGTGGGGCGTGACCCCCTTAGCTGGGTAGAAAGTTGTTTCAGCAGCAGCAGCTGATTGCAACCATGGTTTCTCCATTCTTGGAGCCCAAGTATGTGTGATCACCAAGCATTTGAGCAGATTTTGACACTTTTTATCATCCCCTATAATCCTTTCCACCTCTTAGGACACTTGGCATGATCATAACACCTTCTAATTGCTATAAATAGCAAGCATATCTACTTCATAACTTGCTCATTTTCATACAATTCTTCTCCCATCTTCTTGGAGCTTGCTTCCATCTTTTGGAGGCCTCCTCTCTAAGTTCTTAAGTGTTCCATAACACAAGTAAGTTCTCATCCTTAGTCTATTTCAATTATTTTAGCTATTTTGAGCTAAAAGTCGAACAGTTTGACTTTCTGTTTGACTTTCGGTTCTGGCCATAATTGGTCAAGTGAAAGTTCAATTGAACTTTGCAACGTGATCGTAATCACGAAGGTTATAATCCCTTGCGATTGCACCTTCTGATTATCACGTTTAATAGTCGAAGTGAAGAGTCAAAGTTTCGGTCAAAGATGCACATTATGTGCATTTTACGACGAAACTATTTTCTGGTATCAAAACACAAAGTTTTGATACCAAATCAGTTTTTCAACTTAGTTAGACATGTTTTGACATGTCTAACTCGTCACTTCTAATTTAGTGCTTATTTAGGGTCGTAAGTCAAGCGGTCTTGACCACCGCTTTGACTTTCGAATCCGACCTGTTTGGTCGATCTTAATCCGACCAAGGACATATTTGTGACCATAGTTGCATAGAAAATAACCTACTGAGGTTATACCTTATGGTCACGACATTTGGTTAGTGTTATAATAAGTCGCTTTTATGTTCTTTAAAAATGACCAAAATGTCCTTTTTGCGCATAAATCCATTTTAAGCATATGTAACCAACTTTTTGACATATAAACTAATGTTATAACATTTTCAAACATGGTTGGGCAATTAAGACTTATCATAGGACATGTTTAACCATCCGAACGCGTTTACGCAAATGACACGTTAAAGTAGCGTAAACGACCTTAACGAGTCATAACAGGTCAAAAGCACTTAGGATTCTTTCCAAATTAGAATGTTAAGTTTGTTAAACCATATCATATGAGTTCCAACACTCATTTGGTTTATAAGACTTCATTTTATCATAATCCTCCGATTATAGTCTCGACACACTAACATAAGTTATCTGACACATTAGGACACGTTTGAGCTTTTTTATTTCACTTGATTCAAGGACGCTTATGCAATCCCAAGTGAGTACAAAGTTCCCCTCTTTTATGCTTCCAATTGTCTTAGCGTGACTCATATGTGCCAAACTACTTTTCAAGTTTTAAAAAACAAAGTCGATGGTTTATATTAAACAATACGATTTCAATAATGTTACAAACTTATTGGTGCGTTATCCATAACACAAATGACATTCATTAACTTTGGCCGAGCCGACCAGTAGTATGTTATGGTACCATAGGACTGACAATCCCGTTATCGGACTGTCCACTAGATTTGGTGGATAGTTTGGGTAATGATAGAAACTGTTTCAGATTAACAAATCATTCGTTGGTTTGTTAGTCTAGTTAAAGAGACCTTTCGAGGTCTATTAAAGATACCTCATGGGTGGTATAGACGAGTCACACAGGTTTGAATGTATTCATTAAAGAACGACCAAAAGTTTTCACAATTAAAACACAGATGATTTATTTATGACTCGGACGATTGATTTATGACACGGACAATTGGTTTATGACATGTACAATGGTTTATGACACGTACAATGGATGATTGGTTTATAACAAAGACAAATGGTTTTCAACAATGTTACGCAATGATTTTTACTTTAAAATAAAAACCATATTATGATTTTTTTTAAATCGACTTAATACTCGGTTTTACAAAACAAATGTTTTGGTTAAAATTCATGGCTACAAGGCTTTTGTTTAACTTATATCAACTTGTAAAGTTGATAAAATATATTGCAATATCAAACACTTTTGATTTCAAGATTTATACTCGTCGACTCTCGAAGTCAGATGAGGTATTGCAATATGAATTCAAAGCCATTAATTTGACACACAAAACCTATGTACTCGCCAACTTTCTTTGCTGATTGTTTTTCACATATGTTTTAGGAACTATTGTTTGATGACATGAGTGCATACTTCACATAGGACGGACGTGGGCCTTAGTGACTTTAAAACATGAAAGACAATTTATGTGTATTTTGTTTCTCTGTTATTCCCAACACAATGTAAACAATTATCTAAATATTACAAAACTTTAAATACCATGTGTTGTGAAACAATTCCTGTAACGTGACTCTCCGTTGTTTCCGTCGCGGTTTGTTGTTTTACGCGATCGGGGTGTTATAGAGAATGGTATTAGAGCCATGGTTATAGGGAATTAGGTTAATAGTAATACTTTTGACCTAGTCTATAACCTTCCTAGGACCCTAACGCGAGTTTTCTTGCGTTTAGATTCTTCTTAAAACAATACCATCACCTATCCTTAGGTGATTGCCAAAAACAAAACATAATTCATTCTCTAGAGTCAAATTTGTTTCAAAAACTTCACAAGAAATCACCTATCCTTAGATGATTTGCTTTCGGCTTTTGAGCCTATGATGTTTTTAAAATCTCGTCAAAGTTTGGGCTTTAATAAGGTGAAATGTGCAATCCGGAAGGGTGGGTGCCTGTACCCTGAGTTTTCTGTCCAAGGTTAGAGTGTTCGTACAAATCCGGATCACCGGACCAATCACTCTTACCTGGGAACTCTTGGGGTGAGTGTCCACTTATAGGCTAAAGCATGTCTTTGTGATACATTATAAATACCCATTTACTCTGATTAATCACTATGTAGTTCGTTTGTTTTAGGTAACGAACAAATGATCACAATCCTTATGCTCCGTCGATATTTTTAAACATTCAGTCTTGACTATCTAATATCACCTCACTTGTTTTCTCTCATGATTTTCCCCGCTCTATTAGAATGCCTCCTCTACAGGGCAATGTCCAAACAGTGGAATTGGCTACTAAAATCGCCCAACAATTAGGCGTACTATTCGGTGGAACCATTTAGCTAGCTGTAGCCATAGCTAATCTATAGAATGAGACTATTCGTGAGGCACCAAAGAAGACAAAAGCCAAGCCTTCAAAAAAAGCAAGGAAGCGTAAAGCTTCAAAGAATCTTACAGTGATTGCTCCAATTCCGCTTAACCAAGTGGGACCTAGCCAGGTGGCCCTGCCACCCGCTAAGAAGCCATACAGAGGAAAAGCGCCACTATACAATCAATGTAACCTTCATCACTCTGCCAGTATCTGTTGCCGAAAATGTTCAAACTGTGGACGTTTTGGTCATACAACTAATGTCTGTCGTTTAGCCACTATGCCAAACCAACCTATGGCAGTTCCTACTCAACTTATTGTAACCTCTCATGCGATACCTGTTTGTCCTAGCTTCAATTGTGGTTATCCTAATCACTTCAATTGACCTAGCTGGCAAATGACGACTCGACTAATGGGCACAAGATTAACACAGACAATATCAAGGCTTGTGCTGATGTCTGAACAAACACTTAAGCTTTTATGTTTTCTATTTATTTCCAAGAATCTCAAAACATTTCAGCTGGTTTATAAATAAATTTGTTATTCCAATTTTATTTACAAAATTAATGTGATTACGCATATGTGTGGCATACCCCTACAATACCGACACCAAGGATATGGTTCCATGCAAATCAAACTACTCTTGTAGTTTCTTCCATTTTATGATTGCTCGCGATCTATACAAAAATCCTAAGTACTCGTTTCTTCTAAGAAACAAAGTACAAGGTACAAGTTATAACTCTTAACGGATACTCGAAGTACCACTTTAAATCCTTGATTGGATACCTAAGGGTACTTTCATAAGTCCTTAACTGGTCTTATGCAATATGTCGATGTGCAAGTTGATGTGACCAAACCAAATCCTTATAGGATCTTACTATATTCATAGTTAGATTCTTATGGATGTTTAAAGTACAAATTGAAGTCCTTGATTGGATTCTTTGTGTACTTTTGCGTACGTACAAGTTGATGACCAAGTTGATGATTATGTGTTTATGTGATTAGTGGTGATTTAGATAACGAAACAAGTGTAATACCATAAGAACATAGTGGATACGTCGATGGTACTTCCTATATATAAGCGTTCTTATTGTATTACCCATGTAGCGTTATCCGAATTACTTTAGGATTATTTTGTTCGAAAGATTCAAATGCTAAATATCCAAATCCTTATAGAATCTTCAATATTTTCATATGTTAGATTCTTAGAAGGATATCCAAAAGTACTATCCTTAATGGGCTTTTCTATGCAAATAGTCAGACCCTTGGATTCCAAAGTACTATTCCGAAACATTTATTTCAAAGTTAAAGAGATCATTTGTTGATCTAGTTAAAGAGACCCTTTGGTGGTCTTGTTAAAGAGATCGTTCATCGATCTAGTTAAAAAGATCATGTGTTGATCTAGTTAAATAGACCCTTTGGTGGTCTAGTTAAAGAGATCGTTCGTCGATCTAGTTAAAGAGATCATGTGTTGATCTAGTTAAAGAGACCCTTTGGTGGTTTAGTTAAAGAGATCATTCGTTGATCTAGTTAAAGAGATCATGTGTTGATCTAGTTAAAGAGACCCTTTAGGGGTCTAGTTAAAGAGATCGTTTGTCAATATAGTTAAAGAGACCCTATGGTGGTCTAATTAAAGAGATCGTTCGTCGATCTAGTTAAAGAGATCATGTGTTGATCTAGTTAAAGAGACCCTTTGGTGGTCTAGTTAAAGAGATCATTCATTGATCTAGTTAAAGAGATCATGTGTTGATCTAGTTAAGAGGGCCTTTGGTGGTCTAGTTAAAGAGATCGTTCGTCGATCTAGTTAAAGAGATCATGTGTTGATCTAGTTAAAGAGACCCTTTGGGGGTCTAGTTAAAGAGATCATTTGTCGATATAGTTAAAGAGACCCTATGGTGGTCTAATTAAAGAGATCGTTCGTCGATCTAGTTAAAGAGATCATGTGTTGATCTAGTTAAAGAGACCCTTTGGTGGTTTAGTTAAAGAGATCATTCATTGATCTAGTTAAAGAGATCATGTGTTGATCTAGTTAAGAGGGCCTTTGTTAGTCTAGTTAAAGAGATCGTTCGTTAATCTAGTTAATGAGATCATGTGTTGACCTAGTTAAATAGACCCTTTGGTGGTCTAGTTAAAGAGATCATTCGTTGATCTAGTTAAAGAGATCATGTGTTGATCTAGTTAAAGAGACCCTTTGGTGGTCTAGTTACAGAGATCGTTCGTCGATCTAGTTAAAGAGATCCTTTGGTGATCTAGTCAAAGAGACCCTTTGGTGGTCTAATTAAAGTGATCATTCGTTGATCTAGTTAAAGAGACCCTTTTGTGGTCTTGACAAGTCATCACATGTTTATTCGTTTGATTTTTCCCATGCACATCACAAAATGAACTACGCGGACTATGCATGGAATTGAGTAATTATGGATGCATACATAATTATAAAATTCAGTGCATAGAAACCTCTGCAAGTTTTGTCATGTGTAAGAACCTATAGTGATAAGAATAACGAAAGGTGAACAATGTGATAAGGGCATGGTGGATACGCCGCTGGTACTTCCTATAAATAAGTGTTCCTTATTACATTGCAAGTGTTGCGTTATTTAAGTTACTAAAAGTTCTGGACCTTGGCCAATGTTGTTTTGTCCTACACTCTCCAACTTCAACTTCGAACACACACATCTGTTTCCTATAGTAGTCTTGATAGGAAACCTCTATGAACATTCTTCCATCCATTATTCGAAAGTCCAACTCCCTTTCAAATTCACATGCTTTTCATATTTTGCTACGGCAAGAATACCACTTTGACATTTACATGGCTCTCTTGAGGCTCGATACAATTGGAAATGTCGTGCACATATTTATTGGAATTAAGTTTAAATTTTTGAATCTAAACTTATTCCTAGGAATAACAGACGATTACGATTAGCAAAGTTCACTGGAAATCCAAACGTGCCCTAGAGAATTTACTCAGGGAACGAAGGATCACACATTTTTATCCTTTAAAAATTCTTTAATTACAAAACTAATACAATCCTAATTACAATCTTTAATTAAGATCCGCACTAGACAATTACCACGGATGGGCATTCGCGCGGACCTACAAGTGCGGATGAGCAAACCCTAATTACACGCATAGGTTCGTGCGGATGGCCTTGTGTTGATCTGTGCCGATCTAGCTGCGCTGGTTCGTGCGGGCCAGTTCATTATGTAACACACATACACTTCAATATCTAGACTTGTTCACTCTATCTGATTAACTACGACTCGACAGTTAACGCTCAAGCACGTGATTGACGGAAATGATAGACATAGTGCATTCACATGTGGGTTGTCCTAAACGCCCTTCGTTGATAATAATAGAACATGAACAAACCTAGTTGACCACCATTGGCCATAATTGTAACACCCCAACCGAAGGCGGAAGCATCGGGGCATTAGTTTTGTAGATAGTTTAAAAGCACATGGAACTAAAGTTTAAATTTTAAATTAAAACCGAATTATCCAATACAAAAGAAATAGACAAATTGTTCACATAAAACCAAATTCAAATTTTAAACTAAATCAGGCGGCATCCTATGTGATCAGATATCTTGTAAGCATCTTCATGGATTATTTCCTGTAACAGGTGTAAAATAAAGGTCAACTAAAAAGGCGGTGAACACAAAAGGTTAGTACATATAATAGATAGATAAAAGTTCACAATTCATGGTGTAGCATGTATTAGATAGCAATTGTATAACTTAGTTAAAAAATAAGTGGTACATCCAAACCTCAGTTGACTGGTTATTAGTTTCGGTTTCTATCATTCCCAAAAGGAACTCCCCCTAAAAAGGCCATGGAGTGGGTGTGACATCTGTGCTTGTGTAATCGTTGTACAAACTCTGGACAATTCAATATCAATAAAACAATGTATTTTGATCCCAATGTTTGTTATTTATGTGTGACATTTTGCACGTTTTGATTTTTGATCGATTTTGAACTCTATATCGCTTTCTGGAAAGTTATACGCAAACTGATGCGTAAACGTAATCAGTTTAACGCGACAAACACTCCGGAATAGCAACATAATCTTAACATACCTTAAATAACATTTACATAACTTAGAAATAAGTTTTAAAAGGTTTGGTATGATAAAAACAAGTTTATTCGCTCGCAGGGACTATTTGCGTCAAACCGCAAAAGTCTGCCGTTTCGAATGGCAGCGTACATTCCGGAATATGATCATAAGCTAAACATACCATAAGTGACCTAAACATAGCTTAGAAATAAGCTTTGATAGGTTCGGTGTGCGAAAATATGCTTATCTGATCTTTCAGGGACTAAAAGTGTCAAAAATAACGTAAGTTTGCATTTACGCGCATATCTTACGTTCTGACCACATCTGAACATCCAAAATTTTTGTAGACACTAAAATATTTTTATTTTAGTGATCGGCATGCAAAAATACCATTCGTCGCTTAATTTGTACTGTTTTCGCGTCCGTTCAAGTTTCGTCGTAATTAGACGAATAACGTGACCGTACGACCAAACGAACCGACATCTGTGTTATTTCTGAGCATATTTTGTGTCCCCTACACTTTGACTACCTTGTAGAGCCTTGAAAATGGCCTAACGGGTTTTAAAAGTGCTAGAAATGGGCTTAAACAAGTGCAGGGACCAAAGCTGTCAACTTTGAAACTGTTGCTGATCTGCAGGGACTACACGGGCCGCGTAAGCCATGTCCCCTATCTAACGCGAGGCGTTTAAAAAGGGCCAGTGACAGAAACTAGGCGTTTATTGTGTGTTAACCAAGTTAACACCTCTCCAAGGCAATTACCTAGGCTCTAACACTTGTATGGCTGAGATTTTATGCTTGGAAGTTACACAAACAAGTGGAATGATCTTGTGAACTCACTACAAGTATAAATAGCCAAGCATTTTCATTGTTTCAACTCACCCTAGATCTGATTTCTCTAAGTTGAAGTTGTTAACTTCATACCTGAGATTTTAAGATCAAGTTCTCCCTTGCAAGGACCCTTTGTAAGCTTCCTTCGTTCTTTTATCGCTTTCCTAGCGCGAAAGTCAAACAGTGTTTGACTTTCAGCTCTAACCAGTCAATGGTCAACGCAAAGTTCATTTGAACTTTGTAACGTGATTGTAATCACGATGCTTATAATCCTTAGCCATTATACCTACTGATTACCACGTTAACTAGGCGTAGTGACGAGTCAAATTTTCGGTCAAAATGCGTTTTAGCACGCATTTTGCAACATAATAACTTGTAGGTATCAAAACACTTTGTTTTGATACCAAATCAGTTTTATAAGTTAGTTAAACATGTTTTGACATGTTTAACTCGTCAATACTAGTTTAGTGATTGTTTAGGGTCGTAAACTAAGCGGTCTAAACAACCACTTAAACTTTCAAACCCGACCCGTTTGGTCGATCTTTAGGATCCGACCAAGCATATATAGTGATCATAGTTGCATAGGGAATAACCCCTGAGGTTATACCTTATGATCACCTAGGATTGGTTAGTTGATTGTTAAGTAGCTTATATGCCCATAGGAAATGACCAAAATGCCCTTTTGTAGCATAAAACCATATTGTGCATATGTGAACATATTTTTGACATCTAAACTGATATGGTAACATATTTAAGTGTAATTGGGCATGTAAGACTTGACATAACACATAGATAACCATCCGACCTTAGTTTTACGCAACTGACGCGTTATAGTAGCTTAAAATACCATAACGGGTCGAAACGGGTCAAGAGCACTTAGGTAGACTTCCAAATCAGAATGTTAGCTCTATGAAATCATACCATATGAGTTCAAATACTCATTTGATTTATAGAACCACATTCTATCCTATCTCCCGATTTAGGATCCGATTATTAACATAGGTACCAATACTATGTGCCTTGTTGATTCTGTGATCCTTGGAGCTTAAATTGGTCTTATTCTCAAGACTAATAAGCAATCCCAAGTGAGTACATAGTTCCCCTCTTTTACCGCTTTCAAATACTTTGGGGTGATACACAAGTGCATACTTGTTACTTTCATGATTTCATTGCTTTTATGACATAAACATGCTAGTTTCACCAAGTACCCATATAGTACATGCTTTCAATTATGTTTTGCTATGTATGTTTACTTAGCATGCTAGCACATTGATTTCATAAACATTTTTGCTATGTATGTTTACTTAGCATGCTAGCACATTGATTTCATAAACATTTTTGATATGTATGTTTACTTAGAATGCTAGCACATTGATTTCATGAACATTTCTACTATGTATGTTTACTTAGCATACTTAGTACATGGTTTTCACATGCTACATTGGTTATGAAATTTGGTATGCTTAATCGGGACAATAATACATTCATTAACATTAGCTACGCCGCTCGGTAGTATGTAATGGTACCATAGGACTTGACAAATCCCGTTTCCGACTTCCTAGGTTTGTTTGGAAGTTGGGAATTACAGAATCCGATATCCATAACTTAGATTAACCTTTAATGTGTTTAAAGGTTTGTCACCACAGTTGAAAGGCTTGAATGTATCCTAATAAACATTACTGCATAAATGTTTGTAATCATAAAGCATTGTTTTTCTGCAAAACATGACATTTGATTTAAACTTACGTTTATTCAAAAACATTGTTTTGTACATTTTCCTACGGGGTTGAGTAAATTCTTTTATTCACCGTACATGACATTTGTTTTCACATTGACATTATCACATAGTTTGAGTAGATACTTTCTACTTGCTATGCATTACATTTGGTTATACATGATACAGTTTACACATGACATTGAACATGGTTTACACATAAACATTTTGACATTAAACAAGACATTTTGGTTGGTTAACACACAATAAACGCCTAGTTTCTGTCACTGGCCCTTTTTAAACGCGAGGCGTTTAAAGGATCACACATTTTTATCCTTTAAAAATTCTTTAATTATGTAACGGGGCTATGTGTTATATGATAAAAGCATGGTGGATACGCCGCTGGTACTTCCTATATGTAAGTGCTTTTATTGTATTATACATTGTTGCGTTACCTAAACCACTTGACAAAGACATGAAACATTTTATACAAGAACACGACATTGTTTTACAAATTACATATTTTTATACAAATCACTTTTACTTGGTTATTCATTTAACCATGCATTATCCTTTCAATTTCATTTGATTTTTATATTGATTTTCATATGATTTTATAAAGGAAAACATTTTAGATGGTTCATGACTACTTTTGTAAAACACTTCTTTTAACTACAAGTCATGAATCCTGCATAAACAAAATCTATGTATCTCACAGACATTTTTATGCTGACGTACCTATTTTCGCATGTGTTTCAGGTGCTAATGCACGATGATGTTTGTGCTTCACTTAGACGGAATTGGGCCTTAGTGACTTAAAAGACAGTTATTTATATTATGTTTCGTTTAAATTCCAAGACAATGTAAACTTTAATCTTAATAATACAAAACTTTAATTACCATGGTTGTTGAAACAATAATTCTGTCGCATCACTCCCTGACGTTTCCGCCGCGGTTTGTTGTTTTACGCGGTCGGGGTATGACAGAAGAGTTGGTATCAGAGCCAATGGTTATAGGGAATTAGGTTATTACTAATGCTTTGACCTAGACTATAACTTTCTAGGACCCTAACACAAGTTTACTTGTGTTTAGATCTTAAAACAATACACGTCACCTATTCTTAGGTGACTACCAAAAACATGAACACAAATTTCCAAAATGATTTTTGAAATCAATTATCTATCCTTAGATGATTTCTTTTGCTTTGTGCCTTCCAAATTTTCAAAATCTCGTCAAAGTTTGGGTCTAAATAATATGAACACGTGCAAACTGGAAGAGTGGATGCCTGTACCCTGATTTTTCTGTCTAAGGCTAGAGTGTTCGTACAAATCCGCAATATGGGACCAGTCACTCTTACCTGGGAACTCTTGGGGTGAGTGTCCACTTATAGGAGAGCATGTCTTCAGAGGTACATTATTATGACCCATTTACTTTGATTTGTCACTGTGTGTCGTTTGTTTGCTTTGTGGTAACGAACAAATGACCACCATCCTTGCATTTTGTTGATTTTATTGGTATCTCATTTCTTTCATCACATCATCTCACTCGTTTTCTCTCATGTTTCCTCTTTTAGAATGCCTCCTCGACGTAACGTTCAACAACCAGATGCCGAACTAGCGGCCATTATAGCACAGAAGATGGTTGCTATGCTACCGAATCTCATAACTCAAATAAACCAAGCCAACGATAACAATAATGCACCTGCTCCGTGCAATTTCAAGAGTTTTAACTCGGCTAAACCACTCAAGTTTATTGGTTCTTAAGGAGCAACAGGGCTTCTCCAGTGGTTTGAGAGTCTTGAGATCACTTTTCGCCATGTTCAGTGTCCAAACAATCGTAAGGTCGAGTTTGCTTCGAGTGTATTCCAAAAGAGGGCTCTCACCTGGTGGAATGGGGTAATGAGAGACCGAGGTGCTGATGTTGCTTTGGGTCAGACATGGGAGGAACTTAGAGCTCTTATGATGAGAGAGTTCTGCCCTCGTCACGAGCAGAGGGCACTTGAGGATGAGTTCCATGATCTAAAGCAAGACAGTGGTGAACACCGGGCTTACACTGACAGATATGAGGAATTAAGCTTGGTTTGTCCTACAATGGTCACACCTTTGGATAAGGCTATTGAGAAATACATAGACAATTTGCCAGATCCTGTTTAGGATATTGTCACTGGCAGCAACCCTACTACCGTCCGACAAGCCATTGAGCTAGCTGCTACCCTTACTGAATCGAAAGTCAAGAAGGGTAAACTCCACAGAAAAGGTGATAAGAAGCAGAAACAGTCTGATAGCACCAATGAGAAAGAGGGTAAGAAGGCTGCTGAGTCTTCAAGGAAATCGAGGAAGCGTAAGGCTTCCAAAAATTTTGTTGTCACTGCTCAGACTAACCAGGCTGCTCTTAATCAGGCTGCACAACCTGCTGCCAAGAGGCAGTATGCTGGCAACGCACCCCTGTGCAACAGATGTAATAGCCACATCAACCACAAGTGCAATGTCGCATCTGCACAAACTGTGGCAAGTCTGGTTATCTCGTTAACACCTGCCGTTTTGCTCCTAACCAAAATCAGGCAGCTCAAAACCTAGCACAAAACCCTGCCCAGAATCCTGCTCGACCTCACTATCCGCCTGGTTCATGTTTCAACTGTGGGGATCTGACCCACTACAGGAACAACTGCCCGAGGTTGGCAAATTCGAATCAAGCACTGGCTCGTGGACGAGCTTTCAATCTGAACGCAAATGAGGCACGTGTAGATAACGAAGTGGTGAATGGTACGTTCTTTGTTAACAACCAACCTGCTTCTGTTCTATTTGATTCGGGTGCCAATAAGAGTCTTGTGTCCTTAGCATTTGAGCCTTTGCTTTCGATGACTAGAACAAAACTAGGAAAGCCCTTCACAGTAGAAGTAGCTAGTGGTGAACCCGTCGTACTTAACTCCGTTCTTCGAAATTGCCAGTTGAACCTTAACAACCATCTTTTCCCTATTGACCTTACACCGATGCAACTCGGGAGCTTTGATGTTATAGTGGGAATGGATTGGTTAGCCAAGTACCATGCTGAGGTGGTTTGCTTCGAGAAGATTGTCCGCATACCACTTTCGACTGGTAAGATCTTAGAAGTTCATGGGGAAAAACCTGCTAGTAGCCTTACACTCATGTCTTGTACCCAAGCCTAAAAATACCTACGAAAGAAATATGTCGCCTTCTTGGCACATGTTGTAGAGGAGAAAGGCAAGGGTAAGACTATCCATGATATCCCTGTTGTTCAGGATTATCCTGAGGTATTTCCTGGAGAATTACCTGGTTTACCCCCTGTACGCCAAGTTGAGTTCCGCATCGATCTTGTACCTGGCGCTAATCCTATTGCTAGATCCCCTTACCGTCTTGCACCTTCTGAGATGCAAGAGTTGTCTAAGCAGCTTCAGGAGATTTCTGAAAAAGGATTCATTCATCCGAGCTTTTCACCTTGGGGCGCTCCTGTCGTTTTGATTTTTGATCGATTTTGAACTCTATATCGCTTTCTGGAAAGTTATACGCAAACTGATGCGTAAACGTAATCAGTTTAACGCGACAAACACTCCGGAATAGCAACATAATCTTAACATACCTTAAATAACATTTACATAACTTAGAAATAAGTTTTAAAAGGTTTGGTATGATAAAAACAAGTTTATTCGCTCGCAGGGACTATTTGCGTCAAACCGCAAAAGTCTGCCGTTTCGAATGGCAGCGTACATTCCGGAATATGATCATAAGCTAAACATACCATAAGTGACCTAAACATAGCTTAGAAATAAGCTTTGATAGGTTCGGTGTGCGAAAATATGCTTATCTGATCTTTCAGGGACTAAAAGTGTCAAAAATAACGTAAGTTTGCATTTACGCGCATATCTTACGTTCTGACCACATCTGAACAACCAAAATTTTTGTAGACACTAAAATATTTTTATTTTAGTGATCGGCATGCAAAAATACCATTCGTCGCTTAATTTGTACCGTTTTCGCGTCCATTCAAGTTTCGTCGTAATTAGACGAATAACGTGACCGTACGACCAAACGAACCGACATCTGTGATATTTCCGAGCATATTTTGTGTCCCCTACACTTTGACTACCTTGTAGAGCCTTGAAAATGGCCTAACGGGTTTTAAAAGTGCTAGAAATGGGCTTAAACAAGTGCAGGGACCAAAGCTGTCAACTTTGAAACTGTTGCTGATCTGCAGGGACTACACGGGCCGCGTAAGCCATGTCCCCTATCTAACGCGAGGCGTTTAAAAAGGGCCAGTGACAGAAACTAGGCGTTTATTGTGTGTTAACCAAGTTAACACCTCTCCAAGGCAATTACCTAGGCTCTAACACTTGTATGGCTGAGATTTTATGCTTGGAAGTTACACAAACAAGTGGAATGATCTTGTGAACTCACTACAAGTATAAATAGCCAAGCATTTTCATTGTTTCAACTCACCCTTGATCTGATTTCTCTAAGTTGAAGTTGTTAACTTCATACCTGAGATTTTAAGATCAAGTTCTCCCTTGCAAGGACCCTTTGTAAGCTTCCTTCGTTCTTTTATCGCTTTCCTAGCGCGAAAGTCAAACATTGTTTGACTTTCAGCTTTAACCAGTCAATGGTCAACGCAAAGTTCATTTGAACTTTGTAACGTGATTGCAATCACGATGCTTATAATCCTTAGCCATTATACCTACTGATTACCACGTTAACTAGGCGTAGTGACGAGTCAAATTTTCGGTCAAAATGCGTTTTAGCACGCATTTTGCAACATAATAACTTGTAGGTATCAAAACACTTTGTTTTGATACCAAATCAGTTTTATAAGTTAGTTAAACATGTTTTGACATGTTTAACTCGTCACTACTAGTTTAGTGATTGTTTAGGGTCGTAAACTAAGCGGTCTAAACAACCACTTAAACTTTCAAACCCGACCCGTTTGGTCGATCTTTAGGATCCGACCAAGCATATATAGTGATCATAGTTGCATAGGGAATAACCCCTGAGGTTATACCTTATGATCACCTAGGATTGGTTAGTTGATTGTTAAGTAGCTTGTATGCCCATAGGAAATGACCAAAATGCCCTTTTGTAGCATAAAACCATATTGTGCATATGTGAACATATTTTTGACATCTAAACTGATATGGTAACATATTTAAGTGTAATTGGGCATGTAAGACTTGACATAACACATAGATAACCATCCGACCTTAGTTTTACGCAACTGACGCGTTATAGTAGCTTAAAATACCATAACGGGTCGAAACGGGTCAAGAGCACTTAGGTAGACTTCCAAATCAGAATGTTAGCTCTATGAAATCATACCATATGAGTTCAAATACTCATTTGATTTATAGAACCACATTCTATCCTATCTCCCGATTTAGGATCCGATTATTAACATAGGTACCAATACTATGTGCCTTGTTGATTCTGTGATCCTTGGAGCTTAAATTGGTCTTATTCTCAAGACTAATAAGCAATCCCAAGTGAGTACATAGTTCCCCTCTTTTACCGCTTTCAAATACTTTGGGGTGATACACAAGTGCATACTTGTTACTTTCATGATTTCATTGCTTTTATGACATAAACATGCTAGTTTCACCAAGTACCCATATAGTACATGCTTTCAATTATGTTTTGCTATGTATGTTTACTTAGCATGCTAGCACATTGATTTCGTAAACATTTTTGCTATGTATGTTTACTTAGCATGCTAGCACATTGATTTCATAAACATTTTTGCTATGTAGGTTTACTTAGAATGCTAGCACATTGATTTCATGAACATTTCTACTATGTATGTTTACTTAGCATACTTAGTACATGGTTTTCACATGCTACATTGGTTATGAAATTTGGTATGCTTAATCGGGACAATAATACATTCATTAACATTAGCTACGCCGCTCGGTAGTATGTAATGGTACCATAGGACTTGACAAATCCTGTTTCCGACTTCCTAGGTTTGTTTGGAAGTTGGGAATTACAGAATCCGATATCCATAACTTAGATAAACCTTTAATGTGTTTAAAGGTTTGTCACCACAGTTGAAAGGCTTGAATGTATCCGAATAAACATTACTGCATAAATGTTTGTAATCATAAAGCATTTTTTTTTCTGCAAAACATGACATTTGATTTAAACTTACGTTTATTTAAAAACATTGTTTTGTACATTTTCCTACGGGGTTGAGTAAATTCTTTTATTCACCGTACATGACATTTGTTTTCACATTGACATTATCACATAGTTTGAGTAGATACTTTCTACTTGCTATGCATTACATTTGGTTATACATGATACAGTTTACACATGACATTGAACATGGTTTACACATAAACATTTTGACATTAAACAAGACATTTTGGTTGGTTAACACACAATAAACGCCTAGTTTCTGTCTGTGACACCCGTGTCACTGCGACCATCAAACAAATGCCAAACCAATGAAATATTGTATTTCATACTTGGGATTTGTAAAAATATGTGTATCGATTTCACATATCAACTCTTGTTTCGATTTCAAGCTCTAAATCGCTTTCTGGAAGGTTATACACGCACTGTTGCGTAAATATAACCAGTTTAATGCAACGAACACTCCGGAATAGTGAAATAGGCTTAACATACCTTAAATAACCTTTACATAACTTATATATAAGTTTTGGAAGGTTTGGTGTGGTGAAATCAAGTTTAATCGCTTACAGGGACTAAAGTTGACAAACTGCGAAAGTATGCCAATTTGAACTGTAACAGACATTCTGGAACATGACCATAAGTTAAACACACCATAAATATCCTTTACATAGCTTAGAAATAGGCTTTAATGGGTTCGGTGTGCTAAAATAAACTTTTGGGTCATCCAGGGACTAAAAGTGTCAAAAAGTGCACAAGTTTGCATTTTCGCGCATAACTTACGTTCTGAATACATCCGGACAGCCAAAAATTTATGTAAGCACTAAAATATTTTATTTTAGTGTTCGCCATAAGAAAAATCCATTCGTCGCGTCATTTGGTTCGTTTTTCGCATTCGGGACCAGATTCGATGTATTAGCCGTTGTTTAATTCACAACCACACATTCTAACAATGCTTAGTCAGCGGATAAGGATGGAATTTAGGCACCATGACATTTCAACACATGTATGGATGGAATTTAAACACCTAAACACCATGACATTTCAACACATGTATGGATGGAATTTAAACACCTAAACACCATGACATTTCAACACATGTATGGATGGAATTTAAACACCTAAACACCATGACATTTCAACACATGTATGGATGGAATTTAAACACCTAAACACCATGACATTTCAACACATGTATGGATGGAATTTAAACACCTAAACACCATGACATTTCAACACATGTACGGATGGGATTAAGGCACGTTTTCCATGAAACGATCTTAACGGTTCGGGTATTCCTATAAATACCCCATACCCCCCATTGCTAAAATCACTAGAAACTTGATTTGAGAAACTCTAAGTTGAAACATTTGTTTCATACCTGAGATTTTTGAATCGAGTTTAGCATTCGGGGACCCTTCGTAACTATTCTTTCGTTCTTTTCCTTATTTTATTGCTTTTCGAGTCAGAAAGTCAAACTTTGTTTGACTTTCAGCGTTGACCAGTAATGGTCAATGCGAAGTTCGTTTGAACTTCGCAACGTGAGTGTAATCACGTTGGTCATAGTCCCTTGGGACTATGCCCACTGATTACAACGTTGTCTAGGGTCGTAGGGTAGGCGATCTAATAAATCGCCTATACCTTCGAACCCGACCCAGTTTGGTCGATCATTAGGATCCGACCAAATACATTAGGTGACCCTAGTATAGGGCATAACCTTCCGAGGTTATACCCTATGGTCACATCGTTTAAGTAGTTGTATGATAGGTAGTTTATATGCCTTAGGTAAATTACCAGAATACCCTTTTCATGTATAATTGGTAATTAAGCATATGTAACCTAAACCTTTGTCACATAACTAATTATGTAATATGTTTAGGCATATAACACTTGTCATAGGGCTAGTTAGGCGGTCCGAACGCGTTTCACGCGAACGACGCGTTAAAGTAGCATAAGCTACCTAAACGGGTCGTAATGGGTCGTAGACACTTAGGTTAAGTTTCATTTAGTATGTAGGCTTTGTTAAACCAAATGACACGAGTCTCTACACTCGTTTGGTTTACAAACCCTAATGCTACCCAATCTTCCGATCTAGGTCCGGTTTATTAACATAGTTACCTATACTAGGTGTCGTTTAATATCCGCGATCTCTAGCATTGTTTAGTTGTCACTCCAGAACTACTGAGCAATCTCAGGTGAGTACATAGACCCCTCTTTTACTGTTTTCCAAACTGTTTTGGGGTGGAACACATGTGCCTACTTGTTACTTTCATGCTTTCCTGTTTTAACATCATATACTGCTATGTTCGTTAGTACATTATAGTACATGATTTTATGACATTTCATGCTAGGTGTGCCCAATTGTGTGCATTACTTAGTACATCGTTTTACATAGACATTTCGGCATAGACATTTTAACATGATTGACATTTGATCATGCATTTTCCCACAAAACATAACTTTGATTTAAACCAAGATTTACTTCAATACTTTGTTTTTGTGCATATGGTTTAGTTGAGACATTTCACTTGCCATACATGACATCTTGACATAGACGTTTGACATGGATATTTGACATAGACATTTGACATGGATATTTGACATAGACATTTTGATATGATTTACATCTTGACATGAACACTTTGACATATTACCCAATACATTTGACAATTGATTTAAACATAGACTTCTTACATTGGTTGGTTTGGTTTGATTAAGTGATTAAGTAACGATGCGTGTGTAATATGATACAAGCATGGTGGATACGCCGCTGGTACTTCCTATATATAAGTGTTTGTATGGTATTACATATCATAGCGTTATTTGAATCATTTCAGTTTGAGACATAGAACATTTTATACAAATAACATACTTTTCACAAGACATTGATTTATAAACATCTTATCTTATGCAAACATATTTTACTTGGTTATTCATTTAACCCTACCTTTATTTATACTTATCATCTGATCTTATCGATTTTCAAATGATTTACAAAGCAAAGCAAATAACAAGGTTCATGACTAAACATTTTCTCAAACATAAGTCATGAAACCTATTTTCACAAAACCTATGTATCTCACAGGCATTTTTATGCTGACGTACCTATTTTCACATGTGTTTTTCAGGAGCTGTTGCATAAGATGATCAAGATACACATAGGCAGACTTGGGCTTTAGTGACAATAAAAGATGCAAGACTAGTTAATTATGTTGTATTTCTTTGTTTGTTAAGACATTGTAACACTTTTAATCAATAAAACGAAACGTCAATTGCCATGGATTTGAAACAATTAATTCTATTACAACACTCCCCGACATTTCCGCCACGTTTTGTATGTTCTACGTGGTCGGGGTGTGACAGAAAAGATGGTATCAGAGCCAATGGTTATAGGGAATTAGGTTATTAGTAATGCTTTGACCTAGTCTATAACTTTCTTAGGACCCTAACGCGAGTTTAGTTGCGTTTAGTCATAAAACAATACCGTCACCTATCCTTAGGCGACGACCACAACAAGAACATAAATTTCAAAACCGCTTTGAAAACTAATCATCTGTTCTAGGATGATTGATTACTAGGTTTTGAACCCTCTGTTATATGGTTTCGAACCCCCTTTGAATTTTCAAAATCTCGTCAAGGTTTTGGGTTTTAAATAATGTGAACACGTGCAAACTGGAAGGGTGAATGCCTGTATTCTGAGTTTTCTGTCTAGGCAAGCACTTCGTATACATCTCAACCAGACGCGAGACCAGTTGTGCTTACCTGGGAATTCTTGGGATGAGTGTTCACTTATAGGCGAGCATGTCTTCGCGATACATTATTTTTGACCTATTTACTTTGATTAATCACCAGGGTCGTTTGTTGCTTTGTAGTAACAAACAAATGACCAATATCCTTGCTTTCATCAGATTTGTTTCATCTCATTCATTTCGTCTAATTCTCTCACTCGTTTCCTTTCATGTTCTCCTCTTTTGGAATGCCTCCTCGACGCGAAAACCAGATAGCGACTGCCGAACTGGCAGAAATTATTGCGCAGCAAATGGCTGCTCAATTCCCAAACCTCTTTGCTCTATGGAATCAATCCAACAACAACAACGGTCCATGCAATTTCAAGAGTTTCAACTCGGCTAAACCACTCAAGTTTAGTGGTTCTGAGGGAGCGACTGGGCTTCTTCAATGGTTCGAGAGCATTGAGAATACTTTCCGCCACGTGCAGTGTCCTGACAATCGCAAGGTCGAGTTTGCTTCTAGTGTGTTCCAGAAGAGAGCCCTTACGTGGTGGAACGGGGTGATGAGAGATCGTGGTGCAGAGGTTGCTCTAGCACAGACATGGGCTGAACTCAGGGCCCTCATGATGAAGGAATTCTGTCCTCGACACGAGATCAGGGCTTTGGAAAGGGAATTCGACAATCTTGAGCAAGACAGCGGTGAGCATCGAGCCTACACGGACCGTTATGAAGAGTTAAGTCTGTTATGCCCAAACATGGTCACGCCTTTGGATAAGGCAATCGAAAAGTACATTGATGGCCTCCCTGATTCAATACAAGACATTTTGACTGGTAGCAACCCTACTACAGTTAGACAGGCCATTGAGCTATCTGCAACCTTGACTGAATCAAAGATCAGGAAAGGTAAACTTTTCCGAAAAGGTGACAAGAAGCCGGTCGAAGAATCGAAACCAATCGAGGAATCAAAGATCATGGATGAACAGACTGGATCCCCTAAGAGGTCAAAGAAGCGAAAGGCTTCTCAGAACTACGCTGTGGTCGCTCACAATGATCAAGCCGTCCTCAACCAACCAGCTCAACCCCCTGCCAGGAAACCCTACAACGGAACTGCACCCTTGTGCAACCAATGTGGCCTACATCATCATGCTGGGGTGAAGTGCCGCACATGCCAAGTTTGCGGACTTATAGGTCATACAGCTAGGGTTTGCCCAACCGCAGCTGCACCAAATCAAGCTGGCAACAATCCTGCTCAAGCTCGTTTTCCACAGGGATCTTGCTACAACTGTGGCGAGATGGGCCATTTTCGTAGGAATTGCCCAAGGCTTGCTAATGCAAATCCAGCGCAGGGATGAGCATATGATCAACCAGAAGACAACATCGTTTAGAAATAATCACGTCTTATGTATTATTTTCTTTTGTTGTCAAGATCCAAGAAACAGTTGTTATCGTTGTTTATAAATAAATCTTTTATTTACATTGCAATGTATTTATGTGATTGTATGTATAAACAACATATCCCCTACAATACCGACAATCAAGGAACCGCATTCCTTGAAGAACGGACTACTCCCAAATTTTTTCCATTGTATGATCTCCTGCGTTTTCACGAAAATCCTAAGTACCCGTTCCTTCCAAGAGAAACGAAGTACGAGGTGCCAAGTTAATTGCAATCAATAACAAGATAATAACAATTAAACAACTATGTGTTTATGTGCTTATGAACATTTCAAGACAAACTGTGCGGACTGTACAAGGAATTACGTAATTATGGATGCATACATAATTATGGAATTTAGTGCACAGAAACCACAGCGAGCTTTGTCATGTACCTAGAAGTTAACCCTATTCATTTTTCACTTCTGAAGAATATCCGTTGAGGAAATGAATATCCGTTTATCCTTCATTTCCAATTCTGAAGAATAACCGTTGAGGAAAATGACTCCGTTTGTGCATTTTCATTCTGAAGAGTATCCGTCGAGGGAAATGAATATCCGTTTATTTAATCCTTCATTTCCGAACCTGAGGAAACAACCGTTGAAAATGACTTCGTTAGTTCATTTTCGTTTCTGAAGATTATCCGTTGAGGAAATGAATATCCGTTGTTTAATCCTTCATTTCCGAACCTGAGGAAACAACCGTTGAAAATGACTCCGTTAGTTCATTTTCGTTTCTGAAGATTATCCGTTGAGGAAATGAATATCCGTTTGTCTATCATTT